>VOMN01047363.1:0-13860 GCA_014899125.1 Orchestia grillus | reverse complement strand
TTACGAATACTTATTTGACCCACTGTACTTGTGTGCGAGTCTTCACTCTGACGCGACAGTCTACCTGCTTGTGTGAGAGTCTTCGTTCTTGCGCCACAGTCTACCTGCTTGCGCGACAGACGAGGTACGTACTTGTCTGTGTCTGTTGGTCTGGAAGATCATTTCCCTGCCTCCCTGCTTGCCCATTGTCTCGAGTATAGCTGTGCGTGAGGTTCTGTGAGAAATATTTGTATTTTAAGAATTTTGGTGTGAGTTTTCATTTCGAAAATACTTTCTCTTACGAGTTCAGTAAATCAAAACGATCTCGTCTAGTGTGTTGTGCATTCTTCATTGAATATTTTCATTCCAATTGGGTACTCAGCGTGTGGAGAGTTTCCTTAAATGTGTCATTTGTCCGCCGGTAAGTCTGTGTCCCGAAGTGGGGATAATGATAATAATAACGATAATAGTGTCATAGAATAATTATGATGTTGATAATGTCGTGTTTCTTGCTTCTCTGGGATTTTAGTTGCTAGTCTCAATTTTCTGATACGATGAGTTATGATAATCTACCAGCTTGGGGAATAATTTACAACGAGTAACCTCACTCCGTCTGTGTCTTTGATCATGTATCACTCGAATATCCTGCAATTCCACTTCAAAATCTGCCGAAATTAAAAACGCATCTGCTTTTCTATTTGACAATGTTATGCTTATTATTATTATTAAATGTTAGCTTAGAGCAAGGTTGCAATGCGTGAAGAAACAATCAAATTTGAAGAAAGAATATAATTGAATGTAATTTTGTTGCATTTATTTAAAAGTTGATATATTCTGTGTGATCCTACACATGAAAGTTTGGGGTCGAATAAATAAAAACACTGTGAACGTTCCATATTAGACACGTAACAAGATGGATCCAGGGCGTCTTATATTCTAATAACTGAGAAATCAAATTTATTGTTGATTTTATGAGCTGGCAATTTGTTCCTATCTATTTTTTGACGAGCGTGATACTCTGAGGAATAAACGATAGGACGAGTATATTGATCTACGAGTTATTTCACACCGGTCTGCCCCAAACGGTAAACGAACCTTTGCACTGCGCAGATGTAAAGGTGTGCGTACATCTATCTACCACGTCACATAACATTTTAGATTTTGTTAAGTAGGTAAAAAATATTCAATTAGCAAATTAGTTATTAAAACATACGACACTTGAGTTCTTCATTATACATGTAGTGTGTTCTGAAAGAAAGCGTATATTTTGTAATTATTAGATGAATGAGTAAATGAAAATTTAAATTTCTTGATACTGACTAATTTACTGTCCAGATTGAGTTGATTTTCATTTCGGCTAAGATGAGCTCATCTGAAGCGTAGAACTGAGCTCATCGGTGTGTGCTAGTCGCCACTCGCCACTTGTTCTGTCCAATCTCTTCAGTCTGCTTATAGCTGTCGCGGAGGTGGTGGTGTGTGTGTAGTGAATAGCTCCCTTGACAGAACTTCTAGTGGTGGACGTTTTTCATATTGAAGCAAGCTCTTGCTTGCTGAGATGAGCTCGGAAAGTCATTAAGATGCAGTGTAGCATTTTCTGTCAATCGAAAGCTTTTCATTGAGAATCTTGTGCTGGTGTAGTTTCGAAAAGTTAGTGTTGTGAATGTTGCCTGTGTGCTCGTGATGCTGTGTAAACCATTGGTGGCTAGAGCATCACGTGTTCAGTGGGGTAACTAACTAGGCTAATGTGTCTTTTATTTAATTAGATCATTCAGTGCCATACTGTTGGATTAATTCTTCACCTGTGGAACTGCACTGCAATTTTTTGGTAAGTATCTAGTTAGTCTATAAATAAAGTGTAATGTAACTGTTAGACTGTTTTTAATTAATCTAGATTCCAGGGTAAACTCTAAACTAAGTCATCCATGGATGTTGCATTCAAGTTTACATCAAAATATAACTTCACATCAAAATGCTGTGCCACACATGGTACCTAGTCGCATAGCACTTGTATTGTAACGTCAGAATGTGAGCTTTGAGAGATAGGTTATGAGATGTTTTGATCTTTTGTTATGCCAAGGTAGTGAGGTATGAAATCCTAACTAATACTAGTGTCATTGAAGTATTTCAAAACGGATTCCTAAATAAGAATACACCAGGAGTTGATAGAAGCTATATTTTGAGGCCTGAGTGTGTTTGTAATGTCTGTAAATGTTTGTTGATATGTATATATTAAAAAGTTTTATCTAGATTGATTTGATACAGAATCGCATTGGTTCATTGATTTAGTTGAATAACATAATTTCAGAAAATGCTCTTCAAATATGAAGATTTCATATATTTGAGAATAACTGCTCTTCAATTGATTAAATTTTTTTCATATAATTTGAACAAGCCACAACATTTGAAAAATGAGTTTGCCAATTAACTAGATTGTGCTGCAAGAATGTTTATGTATACATTTTCTGGCTATCAGTTCCACTAATTTTAGAATGAAGAGCCAACATACCAGCTGCTTAACTAGTTATAGATACATTCAAATTTTAAATTTGTAGAGAGGGTGAGCTATTAGACTAATTGCAAAAGTCCAATTATAAAATGATACAATGCAAGTCTGCTCAGTGCATGCAACTAAATAAGTTCTAATTCAATTGAAAATATGTCTGAAGGAATCCAGAGGGATCAGACTCAAATGGTGAGATGTATGCAGATTCAACATGAAGTCTTGAATAGAAGTGCAAAGTCACATCCTTATAATATATGTGGAAAATATAGCCTTCTGTGAATCAAAACAACTTTAAAGTGATGAGAGTATAATATGTTACATAAGTAGCACAAAAAATTATGTGAATAAGATTATAAAATTAAGGTGATTTATAAGAACTAAACATAAGATAGATGAAGATAATGATTATTCAAAAAATTCAGATGTTCCGACCAGTGGGTAATATTAGTAAAGAAACTTGAGATCAAGCACAGAGTTTAAAAGTGATTAGTGAATATGAACTAGATATTCTTGTTGGTAGAAATTTATAGAAAATATGTTATGTGAAATTGAGAAGAATGCTGTTTGGTTGAAGTATACAGCAATTGTAAAAGCTCAGGTCTCATGGAATAGATGAAAACAATGGAACTCTCTTTTATGAAAAGAATTTTTTAAAACTGTTTTAATGTTTGAAAAACATAATGTTTGTTGACAAATCATGAAATGGGGGTGTAGATGTTGCTAGACCAAAGGCAGATTTAGAACAAGAGAAAATCCTAAGATTGGAGTATCAAACTGAGATAGGATTACAAGAATAAAATGAGATTGTAGGAGTAAGGATAGGCATATCACCTGTGAATGTAGATCACTCCTGACAAATTAGTTCAATTCAGAGCATGGCTGGATCTCTCCAGAGTGGGGTTGAGTGACTCCAGGTTAAGGTTGAATGGCTCCAGAGTGGAGGAGTGGGGTCAAGAGACTCCTCCAGAATGTGGTTGGGTCCTTACAGTGCAGGGTATAATTTGAGTCTAACATAGGTATTATTTGTTCATGTTAAGATTTTAAAGAAATGAGCAAGTAAACCCTTAAAAATTACTTTGAACATTCAAGTACGTTTTTTTTGTCTCCAATGAACGGGCAACTTCGTTTCCTTTCATTTATAAGACACAGAATTCTTAGCCACTTGGCTTGGGCTTAATTACTAGAGTCCCCCACTCTGCTCCAGAGTGAGGTTGGGTCCTTCAAGAGTTGGTTAACACTTCATTCACAATAATCATTGCTTTGTTCAGAATTTTGCCAGTTTTGAGCATATTACTTGGTTAATCGTGTATAATTGAGAAACAATATAACCTGCAAGTAGCAATTATAGTGAATCATAATTCAGTTTAGAATTAACTCTCAAGCTACAGAATCATCACAATGCACGTCAGCAGTAGGTGTGTGGGCTGCCTTGTTGTAGTGCAGTCAAAAACTGCCAATTTCTTCTTTATTCCTTCAATTTGTTACTAAGTCATGAGTTGAAAAGAAGTACTGGAAAATTTTCAGGTTGAGAATCATGAACGAGGAAAAGTTTCTCTCTTGAGGACCAGTACTCATGTCATGTAGTTTCTGAAGTTACAAGTATTTAGACACATTGGTACACTTCATTGATGACTGCAATGGCTCATATTTCTTGAATAGTGCCTTTATGTGTCCTGTAATGTTGTACTAATGTCATTTTCTGTGTAGCTCAGTTTAGTCCCAAACTGTTTTCCCAGAAGATCTCATCTTAACATCAATTAAGGGTGTAATTTTAGCCATTTCTTCATTGTTTGTGATATGATTTTCAAGAAATGATCCTATAATTTCCTACAAATTACTATTATCAGTTAATTGCAGATCTTTTTCTGTAATGAGCAAGCAGTCCCTTCCTGTCTATTCATTCATTTGGCTCAAAAATGTAAGTTCCTTGGTGTGGGCCCCATCGCTAAAATTGTACCCAGCATTAACATACTGTTATTTTATCTGCAAAGAGACAATGTTTCAGTATTTGAATAAAATTTTTTGCTATATTTAAGTATTCACTAATAAATTTAATATAATCTTGGTAGTACTTGTACCTCATATCTGGATTAGGTTTGTTGTGAGCTGCTAGGAATTTTGGAAATATTATAGCCTACATTGTTATAAATCAAGCTGATCTTGTTGATACTACATGGAGTTATTTAATAATATTTGTTTAACTTTAAGAGTAGGGAAAATAGGTGTGTTTATGTTTTCATGTTGGTTTTATTCCTATTTTGTATATCCATGTGGAAAAGAAATTTATACCAAGTGCACTATTGAGCCAGTCATAGTGGACATGGAGCCAGTCATAGTGGAAGGAGGGGGCACCAATAATTACTTCATTGCGCTGGTTTATAAAGAGCTCACGAGTCTATGTTGTCAGAAATGCTGCATTAAGTTTCTTTCCTCAATAAATCTATTCTTTAAATGAGATGAATTCTTTATAAATTAAGTATTCATATTGTGTAAAAATGCTGAATCATTGATGTCAAAGTTCCCTCTTGTGTTACAAACAATTTTCATAGTATGGATGTGCATGTGCAAGTAAAATACAGAACTAATTTAGGTCAAACTACCTTATGTCTAAGGACACTTACCTTTCAAAATACCAGAAAGAAGCAACAGAAAATAAAGCATTAGGTGCCAGTGGTCTAGGCTTGGGGTTTATTGTCTACCATTTGGAGATAGCTACTGGAATTATATGTTGGACATTTTAATTGTATTATATAAAAACTATAAGTATTTAACAATTTAGTAATATTTGTTACTTGCTGAATATTTTATAAATACCAATTGAGCAAAATACTCCATAAGGTTTGAATAACTACGTAAAAGTTGCTACCTTTGTCTAGGGAATCCTTGTTACATGAGAAAAACTGCTAAAAATATTTTTCACAAGAAAAGGAAAAGTCTATAACTTTTGATTTTTCCTGTTGACATGAATAGTTTTCATTCCACTTTCCAATTATGATGAGGCCTAAATTTGTTAACCATTTTACATTGAAAGAGCATGCTTTGTTGCATAATATAATCCATGATGGTACTTGGCTACCCTATAATTAGTTATTTCTTTAGTATGTTTGAATTTGTATTCAGTACTTCAAGTAAATTCTATCTAGTAAGAAATTAAATACTGTTCAAATACCCCAATGAGGAAGTCTGTATATGGAGCTCTTACTCTGTGTTCATAATTGTATTATACAATGACATTCAAAATGAAAGGAAGGGATTAAGTATCAAATTAAAGCTGAAATGTTAGAGTTTTGTAGTGGTGATCTGTTCCGTATCATCACCGTGTTTGTTATTCACTATATACTTTCATTCACTTGCATCATCCTTTGCATCAGTTAACAAAAGCCATTCTGCCGTAGCCATATGCAACTCTACCTGGTGTCAATGTTCCCAAACAGATTGTGGATCTGTCTACATCTCCACTGCAGTCCAGCTTGTAGAATATCATTTTTTTCACATGCATTGACTTCATCTCGTATGGTTAACCTGCGTAAGACAATGTTACTCTTCTGTTTATGTAGGTTTGGACAGTACCTTTGCTGTAAGGTTCTTTTTGTCCATTAATTTATTTCTTTATATTTGTATTAACTAATCGATTTCACTGAAAAAGATTGTTCTAGCATGACAAAGCTTTTGGAATCCTTTCATCTATGCTCTGTGGTATTGTATAGTTGTGCCACTCATGTTGAAGATGAACAAAAGGGTGTTAAGTTTTGTATTGTGTACATCTTCTTTACAACTCCATAAAACCTTTCAAACACTGTCATATAAGCAAGCTACAATTGGACCTTAAAGAGTAAGAAAACTGGAAGTTTTTCTCTGTAGATTTGTAAGTGCAAAACGTGCTACATTTTCTTTAAACCTTTCTCTGTCTTACAAAGTAATAGGATACTAGGGTACGTAAGATACCTGGGTGTTCACTGCTAAGGGAATGTTATCATTTTTGCACTGGCCATCTTCCACTGTCAGAGTTGGAATATGAATCTACAATCTATCTCCTCAGGAGGCATAGTATTGGCCACAGGCAGTAGGGTTGGGTTTGTCTATTCCATGCTATGAGGACTGGCGTCCCCAGGAGGCACTGTTAGGTTATCTCAGCTATAACTATGTAGGCCGTTGAGACCTCTATCTTTCATGCCCACTTTGCTTCTTCCCATTTCTATGCCTTCTTTACTTTTTATTCTTTATCTTTTCTTCTTCTTCCTTCTAAACTTTCAGTTTCGAAGTACAAAGAATCTTGTGTGGGGACTCACCTGTGCAATAATTCCATATTTTTTAAAGTCTATAGTTAATGTTCCTCCTTTTCGCTCTCTTAATATTTCCTTTAGTGTGGCTAGAGAGCTTTTAAAGTAACTTGAAAGAATAATAATAGCAACTTACAGTCTTTTCTTATTCATGTTCAGTTAGTGTACCCTATATCTGTGCATATAAAATAAAAATTAAGCTTAAGAATGGCCGGAGTACTGACTTGGATTTTCTGATGTGCGTTTGTACAGTTTATTGTAGAGTAATGTAGAGAACGCAATGAAAGATTTGACAGTTCCGAAATCACAAAAACAGAAATGTATATCTTTATGAACATTTAGAGGGAATTTCTCGAATCATTTAGCCTGACAACAGTCACCGTCGACGTGTGTGGACGTCGTAGTTGTTACATTTACACGATCACTCTATTACACAGACGGTGATTGCACCGCCGGCCACCTGGGTGGGAGCGAACTGTTAACAGGTTAAGGAAACGTTCATGAACATGCTATGGGTGATAAGTGGGCAGGGTTTCACGCATGCCACACTAATGGCATGCGATAGAAGCCTTCTTCAGAAACGTACACTGCTTGCCTGCATTGCTTTGCATTGAATTAGTTCGTAGTTCCTGCACACGCAGCTCTGTTTTGCAATCGCGAGTCGCAATTGTGATTTAAGCTCGAGCGTCGGAACGCTTTCTGACACATGTAATGGATGCATTGCTATTCCAGTGATGTAATTGGTGGTTACTCGCACAGTATACCCTGTTACAAATTTTGTATGTATAGTGAAGTTCAAACTATAATGAAGTTGTGATTTTTCTTTCAAATCATTCGGCAATTTATCATTCCCTATACCAGTAGCGTTTGGGTTTAACATGCGTTGGATGCGACTGATTTCGGGATAAGCGATATTTTCTTCTATGGTAAGCATGAGCGAAGGCTGCTGCCGTGATACAAATGTTGGCTGTGCCTGCAAGGAGGCTGACCGAGTCGCTTGCTCGTAGTGGCATGGCTGCCCATCTTGGTCGTGAATTTGTGATGATGAATTAGGTTTCTGGCTCTCCTCTCACACATGGGTAAAATAATGGGGGCATCCTAATGCTATTTGCGACTGTTGTGAACTTATGGTTAACAGTGGTAGTGAACAATATTAATTCTGTTTGAAATCGAATTACTTTCATGTGTTTCGTTACGCGTTCTTTGAGTTACATTCATTCCTGTTTTAAATCCCGTTGAAATTTCCCTGTTTCTGGAGCGACGGTACGTTTTGTTGTTTTAGCAGAGTTGCTAGTGTGGTGGTGGTGGTGTTGGTTGTGCCTCGTGAGCGTGTCTATATGGGGCCGTAGAGTCCCCTCCCGCGCCGCTGGGATGGTCGGTACGGAGTGCTGGGGCGCGGATATTTTTATTTTCTCACACCTGTATTGACTTCGAAGTGTATCCTGTGACACAAGGCTGCTGGCTGGTGTACGGTACTTGCTCAATTTTCGCGTGGGGGTCCACTCGCGTGGCAGAGCAGTTAGGTATATTCGTTGCATGACATGATGGTGAAGTTACTTTTCTCGTTTTAAACTTTTGTTCTTAAGTATTGGAGTCTCAGTCACTGGTAGCTTCAAGAAAATTCACGTAAAATAGTACGATAAAGCATTCGTTCTGCATATCTTACTGTATAGAATCTGCCATAGAACTCGGTCAGTCTCTGAATGTCTTTACGCTTATTTTTAGTATTAGTAGTAGATATTGTCCAGGGAAGAATTATGCAAAGGATTATTTACACGATGAGTGCACCAAGGCTCGATAGCTTACTGTATCGTAGTTTGAAAACGGTTCAGAGCGTTACCCAGTAATAGCACCTGCTTTCACTCTATGCTCAATAGTTACAGCATTACTCAGCAGTTCCTGTTTTCTCTCAAAAATCAATGGTTACACTACCTAATGATGCTAAATAGTTACTCCACCTATTTTTAATCAATTGCTGCATTAATAAATAGTTACCCCCACATATTTTTCGCTCAAAATTTATACTTACAGCATTGCTCATTAGCTGCATCACCCGTTTTGACTATGCACACACGACAACCGTTACGAGGGACAGCGCGCTGAGCTGACACGGTTGCACGGCACGACGTTGCGCAGCAGCCGTTGCAGAAGGAGCGTTCCCACACGGACTAGAGAGGCTCGCGAGGCGCTGCTGCTCACGCAAGCGTCGCTCGACGGGCGCCTCAAGCGACTGCAGGCGGGCGACGTGGTCTTGTGACGTCAGTAGGTGCCCGACGGCGCGTTCAGGCTGATATTGTTTTGTTTGAGTTGCGGTTGGATAGTTTTGAATTTTTCGCCCATTAATACGCGGCATCTTGTTTCCGGAACCTTTGAAATTAGTGTTGCTTTAGTACGCAGGGATCTAAGATGAAGGATCGTTGTTTAGGGTGCTGTTGAATGGTTACGACAAAAATGGGGCATATAAAGTATGGGACATAGTCAATGAAGCCATGAGTTGGAAATTTTTGTTTAGTTTTCCCCTGTCTTCAAATTAGGACATGTATTGATTATAGTTTTGTTTGGTATTTGTATCATCGTAACTTGTTAACGAAAGTAAAATCGTGCCTTTCCTTTTTTCAAGCATTTGGTCTCAATAACAGCATGCCGTGTCGTTTTCGGGGTAGCATTTACTTTGTTAATTGAACAATATTTTCCATCTGATTTTGTCTTTAGTATAAGTGGCGTAGTGCCAGCTAAGTTTAAAAAAGTACAAAATGAAAAAATGTAAATGCTAGCTAGACTTGAATACTAGGTTTAACTTCATGCATAAGTGGGTCTAGGTAAAGATGTGGACATAGTAATTTCATTATGTGAAATTTAATCAACGCTCTGTTTGCACTCCGTTAATGTGTAGGTCGCTGCTGCAAGTCATTGGCACTGCGGTTGTAGGTGGCATTGCACATTTAGTTACTCTAGGTGGAATGGCACTGGCAGGTCAGTGCCATCAGTTGATGCAACGCGCACTGCACCAACTCGAGCGCTGGCTTCATTTTCTGAACATCAGGGCTGTGAGTGAAGAGGGCGAAAGCTATGTGACCAGCGGTTGTGTGAATGTTGGAGGTAATGTACTTATGTGTAATACGTTGCGTGAATGTTGGAAGTAGTGCACGTATACACGTTATGTTGTGTGAATGAAGGGGCATTGTACAAATATTGGGGGTTTTAAATGGACGCTCTGTGGTGCTTGTGAGAGCGATAAAATCGTCTGTTCGCTGTCACCGTGAAAAAATTGTCGATACTACGGAAATGTGAAATACACCATGGCTACTTCACGGACAATGGGTGTACCTTAGCGGCTCCGTGTGGAGGTTACTTAGTTTTGTGAACGTCATTTGGGTTGTGGGGACTTGAGTTGCAGCGTTTGAGCCTTATAACCTGTGTGAACATCAGTAAGTTACGCAATATAATGAATGACAATCGTTGCGTGTAATTGTCATTACCTGTGTGACTATTTTTTACCGTCTGAAACTTATTGTGCATGTCGTATAGAGGCTAGTTAGGGTGCGTTGAGGTTAGTTAAAGCACCTGGATTAAAGCAGTGCTAGTTATGGAGCGTGAGTGCTACAGAACGCGCATGTTGTTGGGTTGCGTCTGTGTCGTTCGCTATCGACCTGCGCCGTCGTCGGAGAAGCTCTTCTTTCCCCCGGCCTTCAGCGCCGAGCTGTCGTTGATTTGTGATCCGGCGACGACGAAGGTTGATTGTACGCTCTGCGCCAGTCCCGGCTCTTCTGATCGATCGGTCTTGATCAGCACTAAGTCAATCAAGGGATTGACCGACTGGATGCCTAATGATCATTGCGTCGCCCCCAGGGTCAGCCTTGTTGAGAATATTACACAGGCACACTTTTTAAGTGCAATATTCGCATAGGATAGATAACTATATTTACGCCTCCACACTTTAAGATTTTTTTTGTGGTCAAATCAAATGCTGTATTTTTACGAAGTGATCAAATCAATGCTGATCTAGAATATATCGACAGTTGATAGTTCATCTCAGGCCACTTTGTGCCTAATTATGACGCTGCGACGTGTTCCCTGCATGCCTGAGGAGATTGGCAAACTTCGATACTTAAATGCGTTTTTTTTTCTCGAAGGATTAGTTTTTTGACCCCCATTTACAGAATTTTTGTTGCGATTAATTAAATTCGGATTTAGTCTGTGGAGGAAATTCGTCAGTTTCTATCGTACTTTTTGTAAATTTTGAGTAATTGAAACAGGTTGCACTAAAGTTATTCCTTTACCTCGAGAGCATCTCCCCTCTTCCGTTAGGAGTATTTCCCTTTCTGCTTGAAACCCGTATCCCGACTTACAAGGGATCTCTGTGTGCATTAACCCTTCACCTCAAACGGAAATAAATATTTTTTAAATGAAAAAATATTTTAAAACTATTCGGTCACAATTAATGCATTTGTGTGTATGTTCACCGTTGTATTGTGCGAAACAATAATTTGAGACTAAACAATATTATATCTCATATCCCTTATTCTCGAAAGTGGATCTATAAGGTAACTGCAAAGCGTGCCAGATTGGACACAGTGGATCCTTCGAGTAATGCATAATGCTGGAAAGATTAATTTCTTTATAGCTGTTCAGTGCATATTGGGCTCTTATTCGTGTCGTTACGAGCGCTTTGAGGCAAGTAGTTATATTTCACAGAGCAAGACTATCTCGTCGATCCTTAAGGGCAGTGCTGCAATAATTCCTTCAGAGAAGACTCAAGTCTCCCTTTGGCGCATCGAGGGAGTAAGTTTAGTTCTACCTTTAGCTTCTGACGTTTCATTGGTGATATAGACTTGATATAGTTTAGTTTTAAATTTTTCATTCTTCTATTCAAAACGAGGATGAGTATGCACGCAAGTGCTTTAAATATTAACGCGTTTTTGCACAATATTTCATTCGTTTAAATTATAAGTTGGTCCTTGAAGGATTAACATCTGTTGATTCGCTCAAATTTGTCGTACGAAGATCTCCATGCGTGCTGCGCGAGTGTATGCGTGTGTGTGTTTGTGTGTGCGACCCGGTGCGGTGCATATCTTCCTGCTCCTTTCTGTCATTCCGTGTCAAGGTTGTCCAGAGCTTTGATCTTCTTCTTCCCAGATAGCCGATCGATCCGTCGTGAGAAACTACTTCTATCCGCTCGTAGCGTGGCCGTCGCGTCTTGTGTTGTCTCGCGTGTACGCTTGCAAGGGATACTGATGACGCAGTCCGTCTCAATGCTGCTGTACTTCCTCGAGCTCGTACTTCTCTGTCCATTCTCAAGGGGCTATGGTTCAGGAATGTGCGTGTGTCTCTGAAATAATTTGGGGCCATTGCGCCGTAATTCTTATCCATATTCCAAAAGGGAAAAATTCGTACGATATAATCCATTTTCCGACAGTTTTTGTTTTGAGAAACACGTGCTATGCTCGGATAATTTTTGTAATTTCTTACTGATGTGGGGGTACACTCGGCGGTGGTCGGTTTATACCGGAAGAGTTCAAGAAAGGACGAGTGAACTCATTCCAAGCTATTTTGTTCAAAATCGAATTAGGGCAGTTAATTCGTCCTAGCTGGGGAAGGGGTCAGGCGTAAGTATTGTGCGTGCATGTCAGAATTTTATATTGAAACCCAATGTTTCCATGACATTTACGAGAGCTTTATCGCATTTTATTCCCAGTTAAAAGAATCCAATTTTATTTGACAACCTGCCCGAGTTGTCGTGCTCGACCGTTCATGCCGCTGTTCTGAGCATGTCTGGAACATTGGTTGGACGCTCTGACGCGAGGAACTTCTCTCCTATGGTTGGGTTTTGAAAGGCATATCAGCGTTTTACGAAGGGTCAAAGTTCAAAAAAGTGAAATTGATACCCTTGAAAGCGAAATAATGATTTTGAACGCATGTCTGCCTTCAGGATTGAATCAATAGTATTTCAGCTATGATCCCTTCGAGTTATGAACACTGAAGTAGTTCAGATTATTTGATCAAACCTTGTCAGTTGTGTTGTTTACGTTTCGCAGCACAGCTACAGATGTACGATGCTTTGCTGGGTTGTTCTAAGAGAGTCCTCTACCTCATAAATTGTTGACGGCATTGCAGAATGGGGAAATTTTCGAACCAAAACTGAGGTGTCCCTGCAGTATTCGGCGAGTGAAAGTAAAAAGACACACGAATGTACCTTTGATCATACATGGACTTGAAGGACGGAGTATGCATTAATTGTAAAAATATTGATCGAATCGGCAAAATGAATTACTTCGGCCTTGATTGTAATTTTCAAAGCCTCTCTGATTCATGTAAGGTAGTTGTTCAGTTTTGAGTGTTTAGTTAAAAATTTAGTAGATTAGAACTTGGCTGATTTTAAGCGAATGATTTCAGTGAAGTGAGCTGCGTTTCGACATGATACAACGTAATGCACGCATGGGCTTATTCCTATTCGCTTATGGTCGTAGTAAAACTTGGTAGCTTTAAATGTTTGACCGGCTGAAGAGTGCCGACAGAATCGGTGCAAGTAGTAATGTAATGCGGTTAATTTCTCTGAGCAGCGATGATGGGATGAAAGTATTGTTCGGTGTGTTGAGCTGGACTAGAGAGGCTCACACGAGCCCGACAACGTAGGCACTAAAATTTGTCGCTATTCCGCTAGCACTCAAGTTTTTTGCGCGTGTTGCATTGGCGATCTTTAACCCTTGACGGGCATTATCATTCCTAAAGTATATTAGAAACAATCCAGTTAAGTCTTGATTCTTATTGCTACTTGCAAAACTAGGGTGAATATGCTTGCAGGATTGCATGAAATACTAGCGACTGCTGGCTTAATAATCCGTTCAGTTATGAAATAAGTTCGTCCTTCTAGTGTGGAATTCTTGTTACTTACTCCCGTGCTGCGGCATCTACTTGCTGAGCTTCCCTGCTACTTGCAGTACCGCAGGGGATCGCGTTCTACCTGCATAGTGGTAGCAGGTGAGAGGCGGGCATGCGCAGCCGAGTCTGTCTAGAGCAGTCCAGATACGACGGAGGTGTTGCGGCCTTGACCAGGGAGCGAGACCTAGGCACCGATGTCGCTGTTTGTTGGTGGTGTGG
>VOMN01047362.1:0-14324 GCA_014899125.1 Orchestia grillus | reverse complement strand
TGCCCGCCTGCAGCCAGTCGGGCCCGCCTGCAGCCAGTCGTGCCCTCCTGCAGCCAGTCGTGCCCGCCTGCACCACCACGCATGACTCTCGTCAGTCACGACTGGAATCTTACAGCGGTGTAGTTGAAGCCCTACTCTTCGGATCTCTGCAGAGGCGCTGCAGAGGCACTGCATTCGTGCTGCAGGAGCACTGCAGAGAAGCTGCAGAGATGCTTATCCCCAGCAGGAGGAGTGTGAAGTCTGAAACTGCAGCAGGCGAGGCTCAGACTCCCCAGGGCCCGAGCGGTGCCCGCGCTCCCCTTTTCCGAGATGTCGCACCCGCCCCACCGAGGCCTAAGAAGCTCACGCGATACCAGATCGCTATAAATACATACATATATTTACTGCATATATAGCCTTCATCGCCTCCTTATGAGATCGTCAACGAAGTAGTTTTCCCTGGAGAGTTTTTTACGAAAGTTGAAATAATTGACATAGCATTAAAATAGCCAGATTGATTCTGTAACTTCCTCGCTAAAGAAAGTACATATATCGAGTTATCTGTGACCGCTTCCGTATAGCTCGTCTTGGCCGCAAGCTGTACAGCCTTGCAACGCTTGGTGCAGTCCTGCAGTGCGCTTGCGTCGGGCGGGAGTACTCCAGTCGCCCTATCGACGATCCTCGGTGAAAGAGCCTCAATCTGGCACATCTGCGACATGCAGTCGTGCGCCATAGATCGTATGTGGCGCACAGACGACGTTCAGTAGTGCGCCATANTGGTGCGCCACAGATTGCAGGTGCGCCATCAGGCCTCGCCGCATGACTCATGATAAACACCGGCAGGCTGTTCGACTCGCGTACAAGTTGTTCTTTAGGCTATAGTGATGTATTTTCTCTTCGCTGCATTCCATATATTCATTGCAAGTTCTTTGACCCTTTTAGCAATATATGAAGACGAGACCAAAGCATAAGACCCACAGCCAAAGCTTAGGGGACTGCAAAATATTCTACTAACTGATGAGGTCTGTGCCGAGGCCTCAGCAGGCAGCTGCAGCTGGCCGCAGCTGCAGCACAAGCCCTCGTTGTCCTCGGAATTATTTTCGAAAATTTATTGTATTGTTGGTGTTTCCATGTATGAAATTGTCCCCAAATTTCACCCCATACGATGAGCAAGTAAAGATTTAATAAACTCTGATTTTTTTAAAGTAAAAGGATCGTTATGATGGAGCTTCAATCTGGTCGAAATCCAACCTATGCCTGTAAATTTTGTATGTTAATGAACGTAGATGTGTTCCTTCTCGAACATTCCTCCCTCCTCAAGCGTTCTCCTGTTGATTGCATCTACCACGAAACTAAGTTGCTCAAATGCCCCTCAGTTGGGAGACGCCTCCTGAAGAAGGCGGTGCCCGCCTTTGTCGTTGCAGCCTCTCTTCTTCAGCTCACCCATCTGTGCGCGCTCTCTTTTACATCTCTGTGCGCCCTAAGTCTGCTCCTCTGGTGAAACTGACGCCGTTTTACGGCGTGAAAATACATCCGAGCTTCATCCAGCCCGTCACGTCTCCTAGAAAGCAACAGCCGTTGGGTTCTCTCAGACGTGCGTTGGCTGCGCAGAAGTCCGAGCGAAACTCGAGGCAAAAGATCCATCCTTCTGTACATTTGGTCTTCGCAAAAAAACATTCAAATCAATTGGAAAATTTGTTGCATGCGTCGCTGGAATGTCACGCCGAGGCTCATAGTTATTCTTCCCTTCATCCGCTATGTTTAGTGTGCGTAGTGCTTCTTTGTGACGCTCTTTTGTTCTTGCTGCTGCCTGTTGTTTACAAGTGATAAATATATATATATATATTTGAGAAAAACTACATTATAATCATTAACAAATTTGTTATTGCCGTTGTTGTTATTGCCGATGTGATGTGTCGTTGGGTGCAGGCTGCGTCATGTGGTGCATCATGTGGGACCTACGTGTGGTGCGTCATGCGGCGCGCCCTATGGTGTATCATGTAAGACCTTAATGTGGTGCATCATGTGGTGTGCCGTGGTTCGTCATGTGGGGCGTCATGAGGGGCTTCATGTGGTGCTCATGTACGTACAGGCGGGGACTGCGCGCTCACCGCTCGGCGTGACGAGAGCTGTGCTCGAGAGACCTACCAGCTGTGAAGGGCTGTACAGCTTGCGAGGCAGTGCTGCGCATCTTGTAGGGCAGTGTTGTGCATCTTGTGAGGCAGTGATGTGCATCTTGTGGGGCAGTGATGTGCAGCTTGTGGGGCAGTAATCAGTATTTTGGTGCGCATCTTATGTCTAGTACTGCACAACCACGTCTCTCTAAGACTTCGTACTGCGCAGTTTTGTGCTGGTTGTATTTCGTAACGAGCGGCACATCTAATGTCCAGTTTGGTGCGTTGGAGTGCATCTGGTTTTCCCCTCACTGCACTGTGCAGCAGTGCTGGTTGAGCATTGCAGCAGTGCTGGTTGAGCAGTGCAGCAGTGCTGGTTGAGCAGTGCAACAGTGCTCAGGACGCTTACCGAACTCGCCGATCGCTGAAGCGTGCGCACCCTACGCTCGTTCTCCTGCTGCCTGCGGCGCCTCATGCTAGGCTTTGTGTTACATTGGGTTACGTGTCGTAGATGGTTGTAGATTTTCGCATTTCTAGTTTGAGAAGTGTAGCTTTAAGCAACTTTATGGGCTTTCGTACGCCGTTCCATACGAACTTTAGAGGTAATGCTGTTATGCGATGCTTCTTGCAGCAACGTTTGCGCTTAAGAATTCTTCTTATGATCTCCTGTGTGAGACGTCACCCTTCACCCGTTATAGGAACCGCTTATCTCCCGTTGCTCAGGTTAACGAAACATGACTTTTAACTATTCGTTGAATTTCTTGAAATCTATTATTTGTTCCATAGTACTTCATTCTAACAGACATGACAACATGTTCTCTACATCAGCATATTGGGTCATTACTGATCTATGGACGCGTGATTTAAAGAGTTTGAAACATTTCGAAATATTTGAAAAATTTATTTATTTACTACAAGTTATTTGCATCGACCACTGAATTACAATCAAGTGAGGAATGTTTGAATCAAGGGAAAAATTAACGAAGAAACGAAGAACTCATCTAACTAATCGCTGCATGCCAAACGTAATCTCACAGCAGAATTTGACGTTAAGTTCTAGAACTTTTCTTGATTTGGCGTGGGTTTCATTTCACTGAAATTAACTTTGATTCGACGACGTAGACGAGCGCTGCAGGGGAGGCGAGCCGCTGCTGTGGCCCTCACCGAGGAACTACAACAGAGCTCGTGAAGCTGCTTTCGATTCTGCGAGTGATCTTGGTTTTTGGGTACTCGGGATCCTCCTACAGACATGATTAGAGTAACTTCGAAACGTTTGTGCTAGCTATTGTAACGGCTGATCACTTTATTCGAAATAAATTCTTCATTTATCGTCCTCTTCATAAAGTCTTCTTCAAGAGGAACATTTAGTTCTGAAGCATTGGCACGATTTCACACACATTAATCGGAATATATAAAAACGAACTGTCGTGAGAATAGCTCAACTGCAGAACCCTTCGAATGCTCAAGATTCAAGAACTGTTCAGCTTGGATGAAATTACCAATTGTTGTTGTAATTTTTCTCGCATGTGCATTCAAGTTCTTGTCGGTTCGAAACCAACTACAGCTACTCTCTTCTTCCGTGATAGTATCAAACAGCAGAACACTTGTCAAAGTCAACTATGACTCCAAAACTTCCACAACCTCGCTATTCTGTATTTTAGCTGACTTATAAATATCCTATTAACTAAACTACATCATTTGAGCTTAAATATTTATTGTCACTGCGACAGTTCAGTGTTCGCGATAGTGGGTTGCTGTGAGAAGTAAGAGTCTTGTGTTGCTGCCCCTGGTTGTCATCCCTCTTAATTCTTTGTTACCCAGAATGTAATTTTTGCTGGCACTTACCTGTTCCCGTGGGTCATGTCATGATTGATGCCTTTTCTCAATCACTCCTATTAGAATTAATTCATTTTGAAATGCATGATTTTAAAAGGACTTTCTAGTAAAGGACTGTGGCTACCAACGGTAGCTCTGTAAATTCCTGCCATCAGTTTGAAATGGGAAAAATTAAAAAAATGGCCTTTTTTGAATTAATGTTTGTCCTGCCTAAATTATCACCGTCAATGTTGGCAACTAATATAAACTGAAACTACACGCCCACTCAGCTGCAAACTAGATGACTTTGCCTGACGTCAGTTTGCCTGAAGCGTCGTAACTCATCTCTCCGGCACCGTCCTCCTCCGCTGTGCCGGGACGCCGCAGCTGCACGAGCTGCTGAGGCGCCGAGGATGCGTTCACGCGTGAACTGAGCGCAAGCGTTTCATGAATGCGTGAGGCAAGAGAACTGGTGGGTCAACTTTGGGTGGGGAAGTGCCAATGTCATCATAAAGCGCTTGGTTCCGTGTTGCTGCTTATCTTCGTAACTAGCGCTTGTAGAGGCCTACTGTTGACTTCTATTTGTTGTGGATGGTGAATCACAGCAGTAATGTGCATTACTGCCTTTTGTTGTTCTATTATGCAGCAAAATATTACATGTTATCTAAATAGACAAGTTCCATTGTTTAAACTGATATAAGATTTCCTTAATCCTCAGTGCTGTACTTGAGTGGTAGATTACTAAGGCGGGTACCTAACTAGCCTAATTAATATTGTCTATAAGTTTTTGCTCCTTTCGGCAGTGTGAGGGGCAGTGCTTTGTCTTGACGCCTTCACTGACGGCCTCAAATTCTGCCTCGTGGAATGAATTGGCTCAAGGCATAGGCTAAAATGAAAAAAAAATACAGTTACGTTGTAAAATCTACACACTTGCTTCGAGCCATTGTGTTAGGAAGTTGAGGCAGATCCTCGGGCAGTTATCGGCGTCAATCCAGACCACTGGAAGGAGGTGAGTTTGTATGTCCTGGGAAGATAGCCTCGTCATAACTCCCTGCCCCCAATTTTTCATAACCCCATTAATAATTCCATAGACTTTTTTCAAGTCGTCTGCTTCTAGTGGCGAATGTTTCCTATTAGTTATCTCGGCAGAGCACGAGACTTCACTGTCTCCAGATCGCGCCTCTGAACACGGCCGCGCTGAGCGAACTGCCAGTGTGAGCGCTAGCACGCGTGTCTGCTGTAGCTCAGCATCTTTCCATTTTTGCGTCAGTGCAATACTGCATTTTATTACACTATTGCATTATTACATTTTTGCATTGGTGCACTACTCCATCATTGCAATCCTGCGTGATTGCGCTGCGTGCTGCGAGTTTACTGCGTGACAAGAACCGGCCTAGTCCACTGCGCACCGACGTGTTCAATGCGCCCTCATGTAGCTGAGGTCCTCTTTGCCCTGTGCTGTGGAACGTCGACAGAAGTCCGTGGCTTTCCTGCAAAATGTTCAGTGATTACGACTGTGTGAGCAGCGCCAGGTGGCAGCACCCTGTGGTAGAACAACGAGGCAGTTTCAGGTGACAACACTAAATGGCAGAACCAGAAGGCAGAACTAGGTGTCAGCACAGGGCGGCAGCACCAAAACTCTAATACCAAGTCGGTGTCCTGACACATTTTGGCCTGAATTGTGGACTGGGTGGTAGACTGGGTTGGGTTCTGGGTCGTGGACTGGGTTATAGACTTTATAGTGGACTTTATTGTGAACTTTATTGTGGATTTGAATGTGGACCGGGTTGTGGACTGGATTGTGGATTGGATTGAGGACCAGATTGTAGACTGGATTATGGACTAGATTGTGGACTGGATTGTGGACTGGATTTGGCACTGGATTGTGCACTGGGTTGTGGACTGGGTTGTGAACTGGGTTGTAGACTGGGTTGTGGATCTGGTCGTGGACTAGGTTGTGGACTTTCTTGTGGACCGGGTTGTGGACTGGGTTGTAGACTGGGATGTGGACTGGGTTGTGGACTGGGTTGCAGTCCAATAATGTCAGATGTTACCAATCAACCAATTACGCCAAAGCAACGCAGGAATCTAGTCAATCCCGTTAGGTCGTTACGGGGCCATCCAATCACGCCAGGATGTTGTGGGGATTATTCAGTCACACCAGGATGTTGTGGGGACTATTCAGTCACACCAGGATGTTGTGGGGACCATCCAATCACGTCAGAAGGTTGTAGGGATTATCCAGTCACGCCAGGATGTTGTGGGGACTATTCAAGCACGTCAGGAAGTTGTAGAAATTATCCAATCACGCCAGGATGCTGTGGTGATCATCCAGTCACGCTAGAATGTTGTGGGGATAATCGAATAACGTCAGGATGTTGTGAGGATAATCAAATCACGTCAGGAGGTTGTGGGGGCCATGCAATCACGTCACGGCGTCGAGGCCCTCTCGACCAAAGCTCTTCACACTTCCCGAGGCCACGGTGCTCTCGGCCTGCCTCTCTCAGCAGTCGTCCCAGCCAACCTTGGTAGCTCTGCGTCAAACCTCTCCTTTCGTTTTGAAAAACGTTTTCCTTAATTTCTGCAGCCTTCAAGCGCATTTGTGTTAGAATGCAGGCTTTAGTGTGCTAGCCTCAATGTTTCCATCTATCTTTATTACTTTAGGATAAATTTTGTTAATCTAATTTATAGGAAAGGCTATATCCGCTTAAAATAACTTTAATCTATTCCCGAAAGATATTGTGTATAGAAAAGAACTCACATTAAAAAAGTTTATAAGTGTATATATAAAAAATATTGGCAATGAATGCAGTGACACCCACCTTTGACCTTGGGTGCAGTGTGCAACAGTAAGCTGGTGCAGTGTGCAGCAGGCACCTGGTGCAGTGTGCAGCAGTTTACTGATGCAACGCGCAGCAATCTTCTGATGCAGTGTGCAGCAATCATCTGATGCAGTGTGCAGCAGTTAGGCTGGTTTTACATTTACCGCTGCTAGTGCTGTCTTTTCGCCTAGATTATTGCTGCAGCTGTAACAAGTGTATTGCTGTAGCTGCAACACCTGTATTACCGTAGCTGTAAGAAGTGTATCCCCGCAGTTGTAACAGCTATACTACAACAGCTGTAACAGCCGTGCGCGTCCTAGAACACTAGCCAAACTTCGTTCAGCTCTGAAAGTAAGCCGGTCATTGTCGTCGACTTCGAACATTAATTTCGGTAAACCTTCCCTGTCTTCACTTCGTATGCTGAGTCTCTGTGGTTGTCCACGGCCGCGATTCATTCATCACCCATGCGTTCTTTCTTTGCCGGTTGACGTTGCTAGCTTCTCTCAATATCAGATGAGAAGGCGAGCCTCTGCCTGCTTCATTAGCCCTAAAGAGCTGTGACGGGCTGGCAGAGGTGCACCAAAATTTCTGGCTGTCGCTCTGCTGTCTCCGGTTTTAAAATGCTGATGAAATCGAGACACTTTACCCGTACTTTTCTAACGTGTAGCGTTGAGTTAAATGCACACGTCCGACTCTTCTTCTTTCTGGATTGTTCTTTCACGCTAATCAAACTGAACTCTTTCGATTTGGATTTTAGTTAATTGATACACGTTTGATTAGACGGTCAAGTAAATGAAGACTGATCACGCTGGAGAGATAACTCTCTTTAATAATCGTTGTCAATTACGATTACTACTTTCTACTCGCTGGAAACTACTTTGCGTATTATTGAGCAAATTTTCAACTTCAAAGATTAAAAATCTTCAAGTTGGGAGCATTTATCATTAGAAGTAAAGTTCATCGAATATTACGCTTGCCCGAAAAAGGTATTAAAAGTTTCTATGATCGGAAAGAGAGAGATCGTGCTGGGCTGACCGGTGCCAGAGGATCCATGGTCCACCTGGACCTGGCGAGCCACACGGCCGCGGTACCGTTCCTCTCATGTTGAGTGCTAGACCGTTCCCTAGCGAGTGTGTGAGCGAGTTTGGGAAGCGTATTCCTGCGAGCGCTAGTGTTCTTCTTCCTTGTTCGAGGTGCTGTCCCGTACATTAGTTTCGATCGTTGATTTTCTGTGTTTGAATTCATTGATCTGCTGTAGAATTTTATGTAGAGTTCAATTTCTTGGTTAAACTCTAACTGTTAAGGAATGACGCCCGTGACGGTACCGCATTCGGTGCCTCATAACCTCTCGGCCTGGCACCTGGCCCGGCCTGCGCTGGCTCCAAAAGGACCATCTTGGAACAATTTTTTATCTTTAGTCCTTCTTTAATTAAGTAAGACCTGTAGTGAGTAATGCTTGTGTTAATTCTTGTGTCGACAGGTTTCAAGAAATGAGGCAAACTCTTGAGGATTCTTATTTCTGACTACTTTACGGAGTCTTGCTTTAATTTTTAGGTCTTTCATACGAACGATTCAAGCTCAAATCCTGCATTTCTCCGCCGAAGCTTTCAATACGCGGGATCTTCCATTGGTTCCGTAGCTCAGCCTGCATTGAACCTGCCCTTTGACCTGTACTTGGACGCCTCTCTGACCTGCAATTGGGTCCCGTCTGGCCTACACGCAATTGGGAGTGCAGGACGACGGGTTTGAAACCAAAATGAAGTTGTACTCCAAGATGCGGTCGCTACGACTGGCAGGC
This sequence comes from Orchestia grillus, assembly GCA_014899125.1. NCBI lineage: Eukaryota > Metazoa > Arthropoda > Malacostraca > Amphipoda > Talitridae > Orchestia > Orchestia grillus. The sequence goes on along the minus strand of VOMN01047362.1, from coordinate 5,796 downwards.
TTGGTGTCTCGGCCTTGTCTGTGCTGGGCTCGATATCTTCTCGGGCTTTTGGGATGAAGTCGAAATTCGAAGTCATCGTATAATATCAGAATGTAAAATTTTCAAGTCATGAAACAAATAAAAATATTCATTATGAAATCAGACTGAGTGCCGAATGCATAATCAGGCGTGGGGAGCCACAATTGCAGCGCAGATGTTCTGATGCACCGTATCGTTCAGGTGGTGGTCGTACACAACTGGTTGCCGTACACAGCTGGTTGCCATACATAGGTGGTGACCGTACACAGGTAGTGGCGTTACTAAAACACATTTTACAACTCCCACTTTCACTGCATTACACGTCTACTATCTAGATCTACATTCGTTACATGTATGTTATCTGCGTCTCTGTGCTCACGCGTCCAGATTTTCATTTAGGAGATCACGCCGTTGAAGCTTAATCTGGTTCCCGTCATGCACAGCGCGGCCACCGGGCAGTGCAGTGGTGCACAGCAGTGGTGCGCAGCAGTGGTTCACAGTAGTGGTTCACACCAGTGGTGCACAACAGTGGTGCACATCAGTGGTGTACAACAGTGGTGCTCTGCACTTCACGAGTGCAAACAAAGCCGGCGCTGTGTAGAGATTTGCTGGCCGAATCGTCACTTTTTAATCGAAGAATTCTTCTCATTGCAACTTATTCATGAAATGCAATCGCTCGCAATGATGCACATCTGTCGAAACGGTGACGAAGTGCAGGTCTTTCACAACCCCACGTGCAGGTTTCACAACCCCACGTGCAGGTTTTTACAACCCCACGTGCACGCGAGACGCGAGTCCGATATGAGCCGTGCAGCCGCCGCAATTTACTAGAAAATTCGAAGTCGCTGATATTTTTGTTTGCTGACCTATTTTACGGTGTGACCTGCCAGTGTAGGCCTACTGTACGCCAACTGTGTGGTATGACCTGCCAATATAGACCTACTGCGTGGTGGGGCATGCCAGTGTAGGCCTACTGTACGGCAGGACGTACTTACTGTACCTAATTCAATTTACTCACAACTGAACTTGAATATGTTTATGAACTAAAACTGGGTTTGCAAAATAGCCATAAGTATGAAAGGCTCAGACAACGCGATTTTCTTTTCCATTTATGGCCGCGTTCCAGTAAGGAATTGAATCGGCCCCTAGATTTTCACCATCAAAATGTCTCCGAGAGAGGAGCCAGAGCTTGAATTCTGACTGTGTTGCTTCTGAGATGTAAATTTGAGGCTGCTTGGGAGCACGGCACCTACACCGCACCCTCGTACACGTCCGTCACAACACTCACACGGCCTCTACACCATGTCCTCACACACGCTGGTCTCAACACTCATACGGCCTCTACACCATGTCCTCACACACGCTGGTCACAACACTCACACGGCACCAGCACCTACGCACTGGGAAAACGTGCGCGTTGCATACAAGGGCGGCCTGACGACGGCCGGAGGGAACCTGGCAGCTGCTGAATGAGGCAGCACTTCCCAGCGCTGCCGTGTCGTGGCTACATAGGTCACTTCCTCACCAGTGGTGCTGATGGCGGGCAGGGACATTCCAAGTGTCTCCTAAATCAGGAGACACTTCTGTCATTGTGAATACAGGTTTCATGTTGCCAGGTTCCAGTGTATGTCTTATCCCGCCCCCGGGAAGTGCAGATTAGGCCTCATTCTTTTAACTGTTTCAAGTTTGAAAATCGTGCCAGTGGCCATCATTGATGTGGTGCTGGTTGGGTTCCTGCGCTGCGACCTAAACTGTACATTAGCTCTCCAATAAACAATTAATTAGAACTAGACTTTCATTTCTCCTTGTAAGGTATCATGGTCTCCAGCCACACTAAAAAGCTGCTGGACACACGACTTCAAAAGATTCCTGTTAACTTCGATCAAACTGCCCAACAATGATAGGATATGAAACTTTAGACTCTTCTCCCACGTCCCTCTGGACTCATGAAAATGTCGATGTAAAATTAAGAATAATTTCAGACTCGTTGGTATTGTTCTATTTAGTAGGCACACACACTGCTCGTGTTCATTGGTGGTTCCCAAGCGCTCGAAACAGGAGCCTGAGTTCGGCACTCCCACGTGCAACATGCGGCACTCCTTGTCCCCTGCAGAACGCAAATTCCACCCCCCGAATGCGGCACATAAAGACCGCTGAACCAGGCGGGCTCGTACCCTGTCGCCTCTGTGACTGCGATTTACGAGGGTTTGACGGTCGTGCAAACTGGGAGTAAGGCCAAGAATACTAGTACTTAGAGATTTGAACATTGTGCTTCATTTTTCCCGTGTTGAAAATTAATTTACCATTAACCTTAATCCATTATTTCCTCGAATGAACTTCTGTGAAGTTGCTGTTTTAGCACTATTTCCTAATGGCCTGCAGAGAACTTTAATCTTAAAAAATAGAATACTTCAAGTAATTCTTCAAGTTTTCTCTGGTAATCCGGCTAGCTGTTGACTTCTCCCTGTTTTCAACTACGAACATTTAAACTAAACATCCAGGTCATGAACTGCCTTACAAATTGCTTTTTCGTGCCTCTAAGCGAATCGTGACCTCCTTCTGTCATATAGTGACTGAAATTTTGTATTTCACGCTAGCCTGATTTACACTAGCGCTCTGCACAGGGCATGGTGCTGCATTGGGTGTTCAGTGTGCTTCACACCTGCATTTAGAAGTAGCTCATTGCTCATCCACTGATTAGTGTACTGTCCGTAAGCTTATAATTGATTAATTTTCATTGAATTAATATGTGTAGCACTGAAGTAAAGTAGTACAACAGTCTAGTCCGCAATTGGACCCCACACGTTAGCCTCGTATCGCACATCACGTCGTTTATATATGATTCAAATACGACAACTAATTCCATACACGATTTCAACAAACCGTCAAAAAACAAACTAAATTAATCTGTTCATATTCTCTCCTTCAAGAGTTTGGTTCTATCGAATAATTGAAGTGGGAATTAAGTACCATATGTACTTTGTGGCGGCTCAGGCTCTGGCGAAGCCAAACTTTGAACTTTCAAGTAATTTTGATCACACACAAATTGCTCTGCGAATTCATACTCAGATTTCAACATGTACTGTGGGGAGACTCAATTAAGCGTGCATTTTGATATGGATTTTATGTTAAAAGTCTACCAAGAGAAAATCCAAAATTTGAAAGGAACTCAAATTCTAGGTAACATAGTGAAATTGTAGAACAAAGTATGAAACTTTGCAAGTAAACGGCTTCAAATACGCTATAATCATATACTTTGTGTGACAAATGTACTCAACCAAATCTGTGAAACCACTTTTACTTTATAATTATGATCTTCTTCCGGTCAAATCATATCTGAAATACTTGCAGAATATCCTAGATGTTTCGAGAAGAAAAGACAACTTTCTTCGTCATGAAATTAGACTGTCAGTCGGTGATGAACCGTGGCAGCATGCTCGCACAGCGGCCAAAAGGACGTCTCGCCGTAAGTCGAAGCTGCCTGAGAATATCCATAGAAGTGAATAATTCAGCTCCATTCTCAAGAAATATCGTACACGAAGACTTTGTTGTATCATTTATCGTCGGTTCAATCATTTGTAACTTTTTAGAATAGAGCTCAGCTGTTAACTTATTAAAGTCAGGTTCGCCACGGAAGATTGATCTTCGGTCTTATCGTCTTTTGATGAGAAAGATTAAAAATAGACCAATGATGACTCGCAAAGACTTAAAAAGGCCTTTATTAATTCGACCGCGTTTTACCGTTGGGTTTTCAATGTCTTAGAACTCCTAGCATGGTGAGGGATGTGAGGAGTATGTGGTTTAAGCTTCGTCGGTTGACGGGTCTGCAAGGGAAGTACTCCCTGGTTCCGAGAAAATACCTCGACTGAGCCGAGATTCGAGCCCAGGTCCTCTCGGTTACGAGGCCATCACGCTGCCAGTACGCCATGGACCCCACAAAAAAGTGTGCTTCTAGTCTCCGGGACAGAAAAAAAGGGAGAGAACCATCTGCAGTGAGCTTCACTTTAATGGGATCAAATGTGTTCACACCCCGTAAAACTCCCATGCTTCACAAAACTACGTTGCGAGTGGTCTAGCTTTGCAAAAGGTCATTTGGAGAAATAACATGCATTTGAAAGACTGTTATTTGGCCTGATGAAGCCAATATTGAATTGTATGGTCGTAACTCCGCTCGTCCTGTATTTAGGACACACGCAACAGCCTGTGAGAGGCCTAACACCCTCCCAAGTGTGCAGCACGGAGGCGGTAGTATAATGGTTGGCGGTTGGTTCATAGGTCATGGCACTGGTGCACCTCATGTCATTGATGGGAAGATGGATAGGGCCATATACCGTTAAATATTTGAGGAGAGTCCTATTCTAAGTGCGAAGCGTTTATTCTGAAAACGCAAGTAGACGTTCCAGCAAGATACTAAACACAGTGTAAAATTAACTGCCAAATAGCTTATGAAGAAAGAAATCAATTTTCCCGCGACTAATCCAATCTCTGCATCTCAATCCTATCGAACATCTTTGGAAAACACTGAAGAAGAAGGTTCATCAGAAAGTCCGATGAATCTTGGAAAACTGTAGAAAATATACGTTGAGGAGTGAGCTCATATGCCACCACAAGCTGGCAGGTGCCTCTTTTCGTCATAGGAGAAGAATCACCCAGCTACAAAATTGCCAACAGAGGTTTCGAAAATAAATTTTAATCATATGAAACTGTTTTCGTTGAATGCTATATACATTTTGAGCGTGTATGACTCCATATACTTGTAAAAAAATTTCAACAAATTGTCCCTCTACACAATAAATATAATATTATATTCATTGGGAGTTCTACGAATGTTAGCTAGCTATATGTTTAATAAAAAATTAAGTATCATGTATGCAATTCTTTCTGTCTCCGTACCTCTCGTTCGAGAACACATAAAACGCTATCTTTAATGGTAAAACAGCAGTCACTGTTGTTTGGCCTATCAAAAATCCGGGTCCGCATTTCTTGCTTCGCTTAAGGAAGTCCCGAAGACCCCCTCCCCAGCGGCAGAGCAGGGGCAGGGGTGCGTGCGATCGCGCCACAGCCCTTCAGTTGAAGATGAGCTGGAGTTCATTTTTGTTCGCCCACAGCTGGCCTTTGAAAGCGGCTTTTGACACTAAAATGATAGCCTAAGTACAGCACCGATGACTTAAGTGCAATTTTTCAAGAATGGAGACCCTAAAGTTAACTTTAAGAGAAATTCGGACAAAATATAAACCCTAGAGTGAACCAGAATTGACGGGTCTGCAAAAATAATCTAACTGGTATGAGTGAGATTCTTCTGTTCCCGCCACAGATTTACTTATTAAAAAGGAGACAAAAGTCTACTTGTTCTCAGATTATCCTATCTCAAATGAACCCTCAGTATAACTGCAGTATTTTTATCTCACTTCATTGGCAGGAGAAGCCTCTCACCATGATATGAAGAGAAATCGTTTGCCTCTGTCGATCTCACTTGACTGTCAGTGCGGATGCCCGAGGCGGGGCAGGCAGAATTAAATTTGCTGGACGTAAAGTTTCATACTCAAAACAGCAATAAATATATTATTGTGTCAATAATGTACTTCTTCGCTAATGCGTAAAATTTAAATGAATCAGCACACTTTGTAAATCGTTTATGAAAAGTTGAATAATTAGCTCTCTATCATAAGCAAAGGGCCAAGCTAACAAACATTAGAACACGGAAGTGTAGCACTTGATCCTACGTCAAAGGTTCAGAACTTACAAAGGCGGAACAATAAACTCTGGATTTTGGGAAGT
>VOMN01047358.1:19223-29565 GCA_014899125.1 Orchestia grillus | reverse complement strand
ATTTGCCCCCACACTCACCCCCATTTTCCTCACACTCATCCTCATTTGCCCACATACCCTCATTTTCTTCTCACTCACCCTCACTCACCATAAACTAACCATACACTCACCCATACTCACCCTCACCCCACACTTACCTTCTCTCACCTCACACTCACCCACACTCACCCCCACTCCCCCCTCATTCTCCCCACATAAACTACAGAGTGCAAACTTTCTGAAAACTTTTCTATGTAAATGCTTGAATTCAATTAAAACTACGCGTTAATTTTTCCGTGTGACGCCTTTTACGCCGCGCGTAAAACAGTATCAAAGAGCGCAACGAAAACATCGCAGGATTTTCCGACGACAAGCTGCTGGGGAAGCAGGGAGGCGGGTTTTGCTCGAACGTAGAATGCGTCCACAAATTGGACATTATTTCAAGTATTTATTTTTTCATTTGGACATTTTTTCACGTTCAAGTGAAATTTTGAATGTTCAATGAACTTAGTTCAGAAAATAGTATGTTAACGGTCTCTGGTAATGATATTTGATTGTGAACTAAAAATATTCACTATAATACCGTCATAGAAAAATATGAAATACTAATTAATCAATTGTTCTGAAAAACATGACAGTTCATTTATTTGAAGTTCTGAAGAACATCAAAGTTTAATGAACTCTGAAGTCTGAACTCTGAAGCATTTAAGTCTGAATTATTGGGAGTTTTGGGGAACACGAAAGTTCAACCAATTGAGTATTTTTCAAAAGAGAAAAAATCAGTTCAGCTCTAAGAGTATTTGCACGCCTCAGAAGTGCCTGGGAAGTGCCGGAAGACAGCGACGGTTTGCAGGTCACAGTAAGTTCCGAGTCGCACTTGTCAAATTATTTGCATTGCCCGCAAATAAATTTTGCGGCAGGTACTGTTATTATGGTACTGTTATTGTGGCCATGATTTGTTATGAAATAACCTGTAAACCACTAGTTATTACCCTCGTTGTTAATTTATCATCTCATCAGGCCTCAACCACCTACTCTGATGTACCGAAACTTGGCGAATGATCGTTAAAATAGACAAATTTTCAGTAACGCACATTAGAACTAACGAATGGATTTCCAGTACTCAATGAGTGACAGACTTGTTGAAGTAGTAGAACACCAAAGAGATCTTGGCGTCACTATCATTAAAGATTTCAAGCATGTCGAGTATGCAGAGGAAAGTGTCAAGATTCGGAATGCAATTTTCGGTTTAATAGCAACAAACCTTGACAATAAGCCCATATATGTTAAACTACCCCACCATAAAGCACTAGTTTGACCTCATATGGAACATGAAGTACAACATGGGCTCCTGTCCTACGACGGGACGCCAATAAAATGAAGAGAATTCTCTGCCCAATAACAACAATGATTTTTGTTGGGCTGTACTCCATCTACGAGCAGCACCCCTAGCGACTGAAAGTGACCTCACTGGAACAAAGATGACTACAAGGCCAACTAATCCAAACCCACAAATATCTGTAGGGCTGCAACGGTGTTTGCCCAGAAAGGCTCTTTGAAAAAGACAATGACATCCTCATGAAAAATAACGCCAATCAACCAACAAGAAAGGCATTCAGAACATCCCCAGCCCTAAATTTATTTTCGGCTATGATTGTTACAATCTAGAGCCAGACACCGGAAGACTAAGTCTCTGCTGGCACCGTGAACGCATTCAAAAATCGTCTTGATAAACACTAGACAGAAAATCTACCAGCATTTTAAACTACTGATTTGAGGCCACTTCTTGAAACATTGTCAACAATATAAGAGAAAGCACGGAAAATAATTTGATATAGTTGTAAAGCGGCCGCTCTGTGTCATAAAACGAACATTTTATTGCCTGTGCAGGAATTTCGTTAACTGCAAGAGTGACCGTTTAATTTCAGTATACCATCTCCTTTCTTGTCAGCAGAGGTGCGTGTAGTGGGTGTCATTAGTGACGGTGGTCACAGATCACAGGTGGGCGGAAGTGTCCCACCTGTTCTTTGACAAGTCCTACCCTCCTGTTTCACGTCTACTCGGGTGCCTGTGCGTGACTGGTGTCTGCTGGCATGGGACTTGGGCCGAGCCGAAGAATGGCCTACTGGGCTCGATAATGTGGCCATGTTCTATTCTATGCTATTTTATTAACTAGACCTGCACCATGTCAGTTAATATCCATGTCCGAAATTACAAGTAGCAACATGCATTTTCCAATATCGGCGGTATTTTTGCCTAACAGTTTTGCATTGCTTCCAAATTCTTCAAATAAAGCGTTCTTTAAATTGAGAAATATGCAAAACTAAACAAATAGAATCGAATTATCTAGGGTAAAATTTTGAGAACGTATGTATTTCAAATATGCTAATTATTCTGAAATTTACTCTGGTATCGTAGATGAATTTGTAAAATTCATATATGTTAATCACTAAACTAAGGAACACATACGTTTGAAAACCATTGTAAAATTGTACAACTTTTGAACTTGGCTGGGGAGAATGAAAACGCTTCTGAAATCTTCACTTTGGGACCACTCATTTGTGCCCTCAACGACAGCAGGACAGATTTGAAATTCATAATAAGTGACCCGCGTCAACAGCGCTTTGCTCTCTTTTGATCACCTAGTAATTGTTTCACTAACACCGGGAAATGATAGTGAAGACTTGCCTGGTTCAGGAAATCGCTCATGTTCAAGACTGTTCACCAAATTTAGAAAATTCTGACAAAGTTTTCATGTTAATTTTTTCCCTTTTTTTTACTTCCATCACAGTACGGGCACAAACATAAAAAAGGAAAAGGAAAAACACAAGCAAGTACAACTTAGCTGCCACCGACAAATTCGTGTGCATAGTAACTAAGAATATTTCATCCGTGATGCAATTGATGTTAAATTGAAATCTCCTCACAGACTTATACCGCAGACATAATAGTGTAAATTCAATTTAACACTTGATTTTTTCCTTGCCGACAGTTTAGAGCAAGACAATTTAGTTCAATTTAGAGCGAGTAAATTTTCAATTGTGGGTCCGAACGTAACATGTTTACATACATACATACATATATATACATACATACATATATATACATACATACATACACCACAACAAAGAAATACTCCGCTTGCCTACCGATGACCAATGAGCGTAGAGATCAAGTGCGACAGCGCACTCTTGACAAAGCCTGTCTCCGCAATGCCCATTTGGGTGCAACACAAACAACGATCATGTCTTTAGCAGGCAAGGGCCCTGTCCCCCCCCCTCTGGGTCAAGGGCCCTTCTGCAAGTCCTCCAGACTGCTCGCAGATGTTGCCTCAGGCCACTCAGAGCACGACTTATTACCTGGGGCCCCAGCGCTTCACAGGCCCACTTTACTTGCACAATCTTGGCCGCTGGGTCCCGGCATTTTGAGTCTACCTGTACCGCCCAATTTTCCGCCTACTGAGGTAGCCTTTGTGGTCAAGTAAGTCAAGATTGAACCGCGCAGTGGGAATGTTAATCAAAGAAACCTTACGTGAGAAATGCTTGTAAGATTCGCAAAGTGACGACATCGAGGGTATGAAGTATTTTCAGGGGTATTTATATGCTTTTGAATTTCGATATGCTAAGTTCATGAGGTTCTATTAATCTGTTTTTCTGGAGAGGAGGTATAGACGAATGTAGCAAGAGGAACCTTAGATGGAGTATAGCAAGACATCTATGGGCTCATCCTGACCTGCAGCGCTCCAAAAGGGCATCCTTTATCACCTACTAAAAATGAGTAAAGTTTTACTGCGTGCTGAAGAAAGTAACGTAATGCACGCCTTTCATATCATATAAAAATTATTTATTTTCGTTAAATAAATTTGAGCTTAAAGAACTTGAACTTGAATTCAATGTGGGATTGCAAAATTAGAATTTGTACAAATGCGAGAAGTGGAAGAGTCGGCGAATATTACGGCGCAGAATACGGGCCTTAAAGTCCGTAGACTAATGTCGCTTGGGACGAAGCATGTAGCTGTCGCCGACATGAGGCAGGTTGTAAAATTTTAATTTCCTTTCATTTGAGATTAGCGCAAAACTGCTCTCGCATGTTGATATCATCAGCAGTCTGCAAGAAATACTTGTAATTCGAACGAGGTTACTGAAGCTAAATTTCAGATAAATTGATATGCTAAAATGAATATGAATTGTACTTTACAAATTGAATTTATTGAGATCGAAAAATAAGTTGTATACAATCGTACCCTGCATAGAGCGCTAGATCGGTTCCATCGAACAACCACTCTATCTCCTTTCTGACTTCTCATTGACTCTTCATTTTTTTTATGGCATAAATATTTTTCGTGCTTTTTGGTGCTCGCTCTAATTGATGTCGCTCCAGCGTTGACTGTAGAGCGATTATTATTCGCCGGCACCGATCCAGCGTTCTGTGCAGGTGAAGACTGAACAACAAAATCTGATTTGTTCCCTTGATTATCAAACGTTAGGTTCATGTCATGTTCCTTTTTACTTAACTTAAATTTTTTATACTAAGATTGTTAGAACTGCGCGATTGTCATTTTAACCTCAATAAATTCAGAACTGTTCAGCTACGCCTCTCTTTTTGATTGAGTGCAAACTTGTTCCGAAACTAAGAAATCAGGGGAAGCAAACTAGGTTTTAGGGAGGTGGGGGAGGCTGATGGTCACCTGATGAGGTTTGTGAACGCTTCTACTGAACTATACATATAAGCTCTGGAGATTTTCTGTGCAAGCAGTTTATGGAATTTCACTTTTATAATTACCCCTCACCTCTGAGATCTTTTTCTTAAATTGTGGATAAAATACCTAAAAAAATATGACCATGTTAGATATTGTGACAAAATGGAAATTAATTAACTAAAATTTTACATAAGAAGCGATTCCTACCCTAAAGATAAAATTTTTATTTATGCAGAAATTATACATAACTTCAAACTACATTTGATTTATTCGAGGTCTATACGAAAAATGTGCGCATCGACTTTAAATATTAATAATAATATATATCAACAGATCCGAATTATTTTATAAAATATTAGAAAAGCACATAGAAGCAGGGAAAGTGTAGTTCTGCAATATAAAAAAGTTAATTTACTTCATAAGTCAAATTTTACACATATTATAACATCAACAAATCAGCAATGTGACCAAAACAAGCATCATTTGATAGTGTGGGGATTCACAATGAAAGCACATTGATCAATATTGACCTACGTTTTACGTCGGTAAAAACATGAAGAATAAATCATAGCTCAACTGTTCTATGGTTATACAGTATTAGGTTTCGATGTATTCATTTTTCGTGTCTTTTTCTCTTGATAAGTTCCCAAACTTGATCAAAACATGGAACACTGATGTTATCCCGAACACACGGATCCTTGTCGATATTTACATGGTCATTTAATACAAACTTTTTACCATGTTGAGGACCTTGGCGGTTTGCTGGGCCTATTCCCTCGGGCCCGGACTGAGGGTAGCGGATTATTCTGTCTCCCACGGACGTGCTCTTCTTTGAGGCGTCGGTAGACAAGGACCGTCTACCTCATGTCAGCACCGTCTACCTCATGTCAGCACCGTCTACTTCATGTCAGCACCGTCTACTTCATGTCAGCACCGTCTACCTCATGTCAGCACCGTCTACCTCATGTCAGCACCGCCAACCTCTTGTCAGCAAGAGCTTTGCATCTGCCTAACGCTACGGGATTAACGCTAAAAAATCACCTGCCCAAATCTACAAAATTAGCGCTGACCACTCACCTGCCCAACGCTACAAAATTAGCGCCGCCAACTCTCTGCCCAGTTCCATAAAGCTGCTGGCCAAAGAAGACCATTGTTGCGCTCGGCGCAATGAACTACAGGCCTCCATTGTGGCCGCGTCGGAGGTCCGGACCCGCTCCGTGATTGGCCAGCGGTCCAGAAATTGTGGGCAACTCTGACTGACTATTTGTCACTTTCACAGATTCGTATTTCCCTCTAGTCTGTCTAATTTTATTTTTATGTTCTTGCATTTTGTTAATTGTTAATGTTTCCGAATTCGTTGATATTTTCCTCTCCGGTTGAAGGGATGTCCAGAGGCGAAGTAATTTTTTGTTTCAATATATCTGTTTCAGCATAGCCGGCTACTATGGTCAAATTTTTTATTTTGTGAATCAGGAATCATGCCACCTAAAGGAGGGAACTCAATTTAAGAAGTGAGTTGATCTAATATTATATAATGGGTGAAATTGTAGAATTAAAGAGTCGATTTCAGGAAATCTCTTACAAAAATCCAGAAAACTTACGGCCGTATGTTACATATTTCTAATATGCCTTCCGCGGTACACCAATTTCACTCCTAATGACAAACTATAAGAAGAATTCAAAAACCTAAATCCTGAGAATGGAAACTTTGATAAATAGAAAAGTGAATTGAGAGTTGACGTTTGAGTTTAACATATATCTAAAATACGATATCTTCTCATTCACATCCGTATTTGCGCAAACGTATTCTTATAACAACACTTACAGACACCAGCAGAAATCGTTTGAAATAAAGAGTAGGATCAATATTTTGCGTCATAACGCTTAGGTCAGTATTCACGTCTTTGAATAAAAAATGAATAAGGATTCGCAAATATGAAAGCGCTGTTAATCTAGAGCTTGAAAAATGTTGAAAAGTCGTTCAGTTACAAGGATATTTAGAACAATCGCAACGATTTCTTATAGATGCGTATGAGTGCCGTTCCCTCGTTCTTACGTAGGAAATACAATTTTTAAATTACTCAGTCGTCGTAGCCAACTCTCCAACAACACTCCAATAGTTTCGCTCAGCCAGCCACCGACAGGAGCTGTAACTGGTAACTCTATTTCGCTCGAAGGGAGTTCCAATAAATAACTGAAACTGACAAATTTTTCTCTCTCTCAGTATGCCAATGACATGTTTATGCTCATCAGAATTTTCCGATTAGATTTCAATTTAATACTGGGCCAGGGCATAAAGGCGGCACCCCAGTGTGGCACTGCATAAAGACCCAAACATTTTGAAGATTTTCAAGATATTCAAGATATTCAAGATAGTGAGATGGTACATGTTTAAACTAATTATGTCCTGAAATTTATGGCACCGCATTTCTATCGAAAGAAAAGATTTTCACATCTGCTGTGATTTTAACCAACGTTAAATTAACTGTCGGTATATTTCCCAATAAACAAAAATAATATTGGAGATAATGTTTTATCTTTGAAAATTTGCTATGAAGAAAGAGCTTTCAACATTCTATCGTATGTTACGTGAATATCAACTCAGTGTTTAATCATCTGCACGAACGTCAGAATGAGTTTTGAGCGTGATTTTAATTTCAGACTTAGTTCGTATCTGTACGAGGGTCTGCACCGGTTTTAGGTATAAACAAATTCTAGACGTAGTCTACATCTGCACGAGCGTTTGCTTAGGTTTTGAGGGCGACTTTGATTCCAAACTTAATCAGATAAGCTTTCGGAAGCATTTACTATGCTGTCATCATAATGTAAAGTAATTATCTCTCATCTTTCATTGATTTTCTTGTGACATTCTATGTATATGCTGAGGCAGAAATCAATTGTGTCAACACAAGATGCTGTTCGCTTGAACTTCGTTCAACTTTTTGTAACATTGAATGATTTCGCCTACATTTTGCAACGAATCAGCGATGACTTTGTGACAACCACAGATTTTGTCTTCTCCAGTTCTAGATAAACCTCTTTGTACATTATTCTCGTCAAAAAATGTCCAAATTCAATCTGAGATTTTTCCCACTCGCTGACATACACTTGGACATGTATTTTTTGCACGAACATTTTTAGGTGGCAACGTTAAGGAGGCCAAGTGAAATAAGTGTTACACATCCTCCACACATCCTCCTCAGTGTTGTGCTAACTTACAGCTGTGTGCTGGTGCGTAGGGAATGGACTAATTGATCAGACCTCAGCTTTAGGAGATCACAAACTTCTGTGCTTCAATACGTAGAAAGCAAAGTGTTGGGAGAGGAATGTAAACTCTGTCAATGGTCATATGCGCATAAAACTTACGTATGAGCAAAAGAATAATTTGATCAACAATTTTCCCTTTTATAACGCAATTTTCGTTCATACATTAGTCTAAAACTATAAACAGTAAAATGAACTACACAAATTAATTTAGCATGCACAATGGCAGTGAAATAACATTCGAGCATAATACGTTCATAACTGTACGATTGTGACTCAGTATTTTCCGTTCATTTTGCCGTCCGATCAAGCCCAGTATTTTCCGTTTCCGAGCTGCCTGGTCGTAAACGTTCGCACTTGGCACGAGAATCAGCGCTCGGCAGAGACTAGTTCGCAGTGTGCGTCTAGGTGGCGGGTTCTCAGCAGCGGGTCCCTCAGTGTACGCTCGACAGGTGTCGTGGTAGGTGAGTTTCACTATTCATCTTGGGGTCATGAAGCAAACCGTACTTAAACTTTCTAGATGAAGACCGGTTTCTAACTTCTACACGATAGCTTTGTTTCGCCGTGCCGGTATTATCGTGGTGAATTTGCGAGAAAGAAACGCCCGCAAGATTGTTTGCTTGCAATTCATAGTTCACGTGACAAAGGTAAGACTGATTAATTTGTGCAGCCTAATGCAATAGCCTCGTCAGGTCTGTGGAGGTTTTTGCCTCTGGCATTCCATCGTTGTGTCCAGTAACGCATTTTTACTCGCCCATCACTCCTCTGAAATCTATTATTCACATCGATTCACATGTTTTGCATTCCTTACATTTGCTCTCCATTCCAGCCTGTGGTTACTGTCCTTTCAGACCGGGTGTGGGATTAGGTAGCGCTACTTACCTTCAAAATCGCAATATTTCGTGAAGTTAAATGCAGTTGATTGTTCTAATTCAAAAACATCAATTATTTGTCACAGAGCAATCCGAAATTAGGTACTATTGGAGACTACATAGTGATACCGGGCAAGAATTCCTCGATTATTAGCTAACGATTCTCGTGAATTAGAGCTTTTGCGAATGGACTCGTGGATTGCGCCATCCTATCATGGCATGTGCTATTGACTCGATTGTAATATTTCCTCAGGTTAATGTGTTCCAGTAGCGATAATATTTCTTTGTGCCGCGCGATGTTTCTTTTGCTGAGACCCACGGCTGTGCTGTTCCATAATTTGTGTGCCTAGACCCAATGCTGTAATGCACCGTGTGTCTAGACCCAATGTTGCTATGCACGGTGTGCCTAGACCCAATGTTGCTATGCACGGTGTGTCTAGGCCCAATGTTGCTATGCACGGTGTGCCTAGGCCCAATGTTGCTATGCACGGTATGCCTAGACCCAATGCTATAATGCACGGTGTGCCTAAACCCAATGCCGTAATGCACGGTGTGCCTAAACCCAATGCTGTAATGCACGGTGTGCCTAGACCCAATGCTGCAATGCACCGTGTGCCTAGACCCACGACTGTAAAGCGTCCAGCGCAACACGCAATGCAAAAGTTTTGATGCAATCCTGCTGACGCAGCCGTGACGACAACGTTGTTTCGAGCGTGCGGTGCGTCATGCGGTGAACAGGTGTTACGGCGTGACACCTGCGGGGCCAGGCGTCCCTAACTATGCCAAATTCCTCTTTTCCTCAAGTATGACACACTAACATTCCGGATACTGGCGTACCTGTACATGCATGTCCGGCTCGTTAACATTTCTCTCTACTTTGGTTATTCCCCGTAAATATTGTACTTTAAATTCGTGCTTAAAGGGCTCCATGGTGCAGTGGTGAACGTGATGGCCTCACAGCCGAAAGGACAAGGGTTCGAGCCTCGGCTCAGGTGGGTGGGGCTTTTCACGTCACCACGGAGTACTTCCCTTGGGAACGGAAGTTTAAACCACACATTCCTCACATCCCCCACCGCACCAGTAGTTGTAAGGCATTTAAAACCCAACGGTAAAACGTGTTGGAATAATAAAGGTTCTTTCTTTCGACGCCGCGAAGACTAGCAGTGATGTAAGATGGGGAAGTAGGTAGTGATGTAATAACTTTTGTAGTTGTAAACGAAGTCATTAAAAATTATTAGTTAGTCATTCAGTAAGAAAGCAGCCTATTTCTTATTTGTATTGTACTAAAGTGAGACGTTACAACTGCTGGAGCTGTGCGACTGACATCTCGCGACCCTTTCAAGGGATGGAACTCAGGCCTAGGCTCCAACCCAAATGTAGCTTACAACCTAAATGTAGATTACAACAACCCAAATGTAGATTACAATCCAAATGTAGACTGCCAGAACCCAAATGCAGACCAATACAACCCAAATGCAGATTACCACAACCCAAATGTAGACTACCACAACCCAAATGTAGACTACCA
>VOMN01047358.1:4083-19096 GCA_014899125.1 Orchestia grillus | reverse complement strand
TGTAGACTACCACAACCCAAGTGTAGACTACCACAACCCAAGTGTAGACTACCACAACCGAAGTGTAGACTACCACAACCCAACTGTAGGTTGCGGCCCGTTACTGTTGATACCGTGTCCGTACCAACGCTGTGCCCTGCAGCAGGCGGCCGCGTGTTCACACGCTCTCCAGTAACTCGACTCATCGCAGCAGCCCTTTCACTTTTCTTCGCAGTACTTTAAAGAATACGAAGGGCACCCTCGATTATGCCAAGTTGACATGCCTAGTTTTTTAAATGTTCTACATTCAATATTAGAATAGAACGCTTGTTGAAGCTTGAGTATTCGTATACGAGATTGATTTGCATAAGATTTGCTTTTTCCTTGAATAGTATTGCTCAAGAAATTTTGAATTTA
Organism: Orchestia grillus; assembly: GCA_014899125.1. Lineage (NCBI taxonomy): Eukaryota > Metazoa > Arthropoda > Malacostraca > Amphipoda > Talitridae > Orchestia > Orchestia grillus. Next base: position 18,700 of record VOMN01047358.1, on the reverse strand, counting down.
CATTCGAAGAATATGGTGATAACGTTTTCTACTACTTGGTTAACAAGCACTTATAATTAATTATCGTGAAAGAATGAGTACATTTTTTCCTAACGCCATGTTACGCAGACATCCTCTCTTGAATATACGGTTTACTTTATGTAAGAGCGAACAAGTGTACTTGCGAAGGTAAACTTTCTTAATATGTATTACTAACAATTCAATGATTTGTGTGCTAGTATCTTATTAAATCTTGCGAACTATCTGACGTGGCTGGGTTACATAGGTCCAGGCCGATGGTTGTGCAAGTTCATGTCTCGCTATGGGACGCAAATATTACGCTGTTGCTGACGAAGACATTAGAATGCAAAGAAGTTCTACTATGGACGTTTAAATAAAAAAACTGCTTTTATTTTTCGTAAACTGAGAAGTGGTAAAATTCAGTCATCAGTCCTCTGTTTTTTATGAAATAAAATCGGCTCTTGAAGAAATAAAATGCAGTTTTCAGACCTAGAGTGCCTCTTAGGCCTAGAGTGCCTGTAAGATGTTTCACTCTGAAGCTCGAGTTAACGTTACGTAACGTAACGGAACGAAACCCTCCTGGAGGGCCTAAAACAATACGTCGGTAATTATTAACGATATTAATTCGGTAGGATGAAAAACAACTTTAAAATGATACTCTGCCATCTCAACATCACATAAAATTTCAACTCTGTCTCCAGTTTAAAAAATGTAACAAGGTAGCATAAGTGGACCCCTAGCGTTCAAAATGAAGTAATTTGTAATAAGATGACGGTGGAAATTCAATTAAGTGACCTCATAGCAATTAACATTAAGTTGCAAGTTAGATTTGATGGACCTGGGCCCGTAACTAGAAAGATTTTGTTGATGGCTTGCCCATGGCATTTTCACTGACGCATGTCATTACACATATCAGAAATATGACTTTGGTCTCCTGATAAGGCAATACGGCGCCGTTCACTTATATTTACCTAGTTGAACCTACTTTGTTTGGTGGTTCACAGAGCTCGAATTGCGCCTGCACGGCGGGGGCATAATTGCATCGCGTACTGCAATTCGGAATCCCATAATTTCACTTCCTCAATGCACTGAAGGATACAAATCGGGTCTGCAGTGAACTTTTTGCAATATTTATGGCCGCTCTCTACAGGGCCTGCGGCATCAAATTGTAGATTTGCCTCGTTTTTTATTTGGGTTTGCATCCGCGGGCATCGTCGACGGTGTCATTTTCTGACATGACTGTGCACGACACCAGAGAGAANGAAGAGGCCGTGCAGAAATGGGGAAGGAGCGGGGGAATGTGAACACCCACCTGAGCAATTAGTAGCTGAGAAATTTTAACACTCTGACTGGGATGTGCGCTGTGTATGGTACACGCGATCATCTAACCTAATCTAACGTAACCATAATACTGAAATGTATGAATTTAAATTTTTCGAGACATTTGAGTTCATCACTCGAATAAGCTAGTTTAGATTAGAAGGAAAATTAATAGGATAACCAAATTTGTGAAAAAATCCTTCATTTTTACATTCACAACGGAGATATTCGTCGACATGAAAATTTTCCGGTATGGAGAATCGCCGTCAAAGTGTTAAATTTGAAATTGACGGTGACACAATGTCTTCACATGTGAAAAGCATTATCACGTGTCGAGTAAGATTATCTCGTCAATATTTCCTGATTTGAATTCAGTATATCTATTTTGAAGCATTTACTCCTTCGTATTTCGGTGGCGCCTTGATAAAAATCAAGTAAAAACTCTCTGACCTTCGGATTTTGATGTTAGAAAACATGGCGGTGGCCAAATGGAAGCTACCCATCAGTAGAAATTTACTGTACCTCTACGCATCCCTTGAAATCCTCTGATATTTATCCTAGTATTTTATTTTGAATAATATCACTGTTCAATGCTTCAGGGACACAAACCTAAGCGTATGAGCATGTAATCTAACTATTTGGTAATATTCGGTATTAAACTTGTAAAACGGGTAAGCTCTTCTGCTAGGCCATAGTTAGGTATTAGCAGGTAAATTATGTAATAATTAGTCATTGTGAAAATATGTATGTGACCAACGGGAGTATCCTGGCTTGAGAAATAAAGTACGTAGTTACATAAGTTTCATGAATAAAACCCTGCTCTTTGAAACTATGCATAGGTACAATAACGCTTTATTTATTTTAGCGATCATTCCTATAGTGCTTCTACACTTCAAATTTAAACTTTTTTGCTAGCATAATTTGGTGTTTTTTGCAAGATTTCAGTGAACGTCGAGTAAATTTTTATACTTTGATGTAGATGTGTACAATGTTTATCACTTGTACATATTGTACAGGTTTACTTACTGAATTTATACCCATTCTACAAGTTTTGGTAGTACATCGTATTTTCCCAGAGAAAACGAAGAAAAAGGCTGTTACTGTATCTGCTGTATGCTTTTAAATTAAAATTTTGATTATTACATCTTTTTTTCTATTTTGTTGGGTATCTTTCATTTATTCTAAATTGAAGTTTAAAAAACTAAATCAATTGTTTTCTTGTAAACGACAAGTTCAAAAAACTGCTGTTGAAGTTGTACGCGTAGCAAGTGTAGAACAATTATGTGTGGAAATATATATTATGTAATTGTTTGTAATTTTATAACTTTTTAATTCTTCAAGATACATGAGTAGCTGTTCGGATTTAGTGTATCAGTAAGTAGACAAAATTATCGGTGTCTCACAAGTGGCACTCTGCTTCCTGGACTTTATTTGAACTTTAATTTATATTTCATTAAAACTTTATATTCTAAACTGGAGAACAATCTCTTAACGTATTGTTTGAGCGAAAGGACGTCACACTGCAAGTGAGGGAACTGGAAGGGTGGATGAAGGAAAAAAGTACCGCTGAGATATGAAACATTTAAGATTAATCGCCGGTTTTGGCGTGCGAATTTTAAATTCGTGGGATCAAAGGGTAGAATCCAATTCACGATATTACTGAAGGAGGGAAAATCGCTGTCCTGGACTGCTGTACTTAATTATGTACTTTTTGGTGCATGCGTAGACGCTTCCAAGTTTGATCAAAGTGTGCTGACCAGCAGAATTGTTGTTGATTATCACGAACATTTCCGCTGTTCACGCGTGAGAGGATCGCATCCTGGCTGTTCTCCGACTTCTTATTTTAGACGTCCACTCGCAGCGTGTACCGCATAAATTTCTTCGGTGGTGATTGTAACCACAGCAATGTGTGGTAGGAGTAGCGACTATGCTTTACCCTGAGTCACTCTTACGCTTGTTACACATATAGGCAACATAATTTACAACCGGACTTTGTGGATGTTTATGTAGAGCATATAATATTGCCATACTGATTGAAAACACGCATATTTTCAACGTGCATTGCTAACACGGTTATTGCACGTTAATTTTTAGCGTAAATTATTGTCCTACTTTTGCATTTATACAAAACACACCATAAAAGGTTTTACTACAATTATTACTACACTTGTTACAAAAATACACAAATTATTACCACGCATGTTACATGAATATATGACACGAATTTCCACCGCACGAATATGTTAGTAGAACACAAATCTTTTTCCTCTTACAGTGTCTATAATTTAACTACAGCAGTACGAGAATGGGTCCCTTCTGAACGAGTCAGTTGAGCACCTCAGTCAATTGTACTGCAGCGGAAACTAATGCACTTGATTGCTTCGTGGTTACCAGGGACCGTCTTGGCGAGGCGCGCCAAGTGTGGGTGGCAGTCCCTGCAAAATTTAGTGAATCTCAAGACTTGCCACCTCCTACGCATGTAAATTTTAAAAACTTTCTGGTCGGGGATGATATGAATTCGGTTTTCTAGTTGTACATCTGTGGATTTGCTTTTTAGTTGTTTTATCTTGTCAGTTTCTATTGTAATTAAGTTGCTATGTTGAAAACTGATTCTGTGTAATGTCTTTCGTAGTTTGATTAGTATGTTCATTTAACGTATCGTTTTGTGGTTTACGTTGTTCGTTAGTCATTTATTTGAAAAGTATTAGCTGCCGTGAGAAATACGAAGAATACCCATACTAATCAATAAATCCGTCCCTACAGGTGCAGAGGACTTGTCCCTTTTAATTAGCTAAGTTCGGATGACAGCCTGAAAGCTTGTCACAGCGGCCTCTGATATCGCCGTTTTCCTCTAATTTTATGGGCTACATTTTACCCTCAACTAGAGATGAAAGCCATATTAACCTGTGCTTAATTCTCTCTAATCGCAGATGTTGTCGATTCGATATCACGTTTATTTCTAATGAAACTGTTTTCATCATTACGATATTTTTTATTTGAGATTGTACTAGTCTGTACTCATTGTTTTTTTTTAAAGTTTGAAGTTGAGTTGGTCAGCCAGTTTAAAAACAAACATTACGATCAATGTCATTGATGCAATATTTATCAAATTATCTTAGAACTTGCTACGTCCATTAATCAATCATCAATCTAATTGATACGTCCGAGTCCATCAATTGGTGAGCAGACCCTCGATGAGAATGCAGTATGAGCTCTTCAGTTAGTCAGGACCGCCCTGTGGAGATTGTAAATGGCCGAAATGATGGTAGAGTGGAGATATACGAAATATACTGGCACAAAATTTTTTGATTTCCTAGGGTGAAACTTTGTCCATAAGAAGATTGGGTTAGCTTTTCATAAGTAGGCGCTTATTTGCTCTTAAATGACTTGAAAGTTACTGATTAAGGTCTCACTAAATTGACTTAATAACATGTTGAAATTCATTAGGCATGAACGTGTAATGAGTCCGTTATTAAAAAAATCAGCCCTAGTGAAGACTGACACCAGCCATTGAGGAGCCGGTAGCGTTTCAATGAACTGCTGCTAAACACCAACTTTGTGCCAGCGAGTCTGAGTGATACAAGCTTTGTTACCGAAAGTTTGAGTAAAACACCAGCTACCTTTGATGGACATGGAACGAAATTCGAATGTTTTCTTGGGTGGGAATTCCTCGTTGGTCTCAGTTGCCTGCCTCAGTTTCATTGACTGCTTCATAGCGCCCTTATTTGGTTTCCTTTCCAGCTAGACACCGACTTTGTGCTCTGTGGCTGAGAAGCAAATTAAAGTCTCGTTTTGAGATGACAGAATTCAGCGTGTCTATTCAAATTAAACGACTACTTCGTGTGTTATTACGCTGGCGAAAAATCTGATCATTAGCATGCAATTGGTCGATCGCATTCTTCAGAAGTGTACGAGAACACTCACCAACTGTCAGCCATGTTCGTGGCCATGACTGTATTGTATCAAGTGTAGGCTGGTTATGAAGTGTTATTTCTCGTATGTTTCACTCACCAAGAATGGAAATGGGGATTTATCGCTCTCAATTGTTTCCATTCCTGGCTTATGCGCTCGCTTCGTCTGATACCTTCATTGCTAGTCAAAATCAGAAGCACATTAACCGCGCCTCTAAAACTATAAAACTACGAAACTTTTTAGTTACTTCATGAATTTTGTATCTTTTCCCTAAAAGATTTCAATTCGAAGTTCGGATAACCGTTTTTAAAATGATGAAAAGCAGTCAATGATAAGAAAACCTATAATGGTGACACATTGGTCACGTGACGTCATTAGTACCTAGTGGCTTCAAGGTCGGTTTAAAAAGCCCAGAATCGGGCCGATATGCCGAGGAAGTTCCCCACTCTCGAGCTGTTTGTTTTCTGAGATGCCTTCCGATACACTTAAGTGATCCATATCTTGCCCGAGCTTTCGAGTCTTTTTAAAGCCAAGGAGCGCCCACGGGACGCAGTGGGGGCCTTTGTGCTGAGAGACGTTTGTACTTTTCAGGGTAGGAAGCTGAAATGAGCCTTAATTTATACCAGGTTCTGTTCTGAATTCCCAAACTCCCAACCCGTTGATACGCTCTCCTTAGGAAAGAAGCAAGGGATGTCAAAAAAAGATGGCGAATGAGATATTTGTTGCTTAGAAATACTATTTTAGAGCCGGGAAGTTAAGCCTGATATTTTTATGCGTGAAATTAAAATTTTTACGTGGAATCAGGTAACTAGTCATACCTTTAGGAAAGTGTTGCAATGTTCACAAATCTAATCATTATTCTAAACGCATGGGCAAGTTTGAGTTCGTTCGTTTTTTCAAGGACCTGTATATTTAAAACGTAAATTTTCAACAAATAGAATGTAGCTTAAAAGTAATCCATTGTGTGTTGAATTTTCGTAAACTCTATTCTAATCAAACTGATAAGAGACTTCACTTTTACCCGTAATAATGTGGATTCTTAAAAGTATGTATCATTGGGCAGAGTTCTTAGAGTTGTTACGCGGGTGTAATCGAAGTATCTTTTCCAGTGCTTCAAACAAGCAAATTAATGAACTAACAAAATCATTTCCTTTAATAAACTCTGACATCGAAACTGGCAGTAGATTTCCTTTGTATCTTTCTACTATCGTATTATTCTAATTCACAAGAGATTGAAGTCTTGTTTCAGCTAGACTGTTCAAATTTTCTGGGCTAGCTATGCTTTCTACGTTCTTTCCTTCCCCTCCTTCCCTCCCGAGAGGTTCCTCTAAAAATTTTCCTGAACAAAAATAGAATGAATAAATGGGCGTGATATATTATAACAGATACATATACAATGACATTCAAAATTAGGGCACAAAGTTTAGAAGTTGGAAATCTAAAAAAAGGTAAATTTTCTATAATTTTCAATGAATGTAAGTTTACGGCTGCTAAACTTTATTGCAACAGTAGGAACAATCCGGTATGTACGGCAATTCATGATAGAATTGGGGTCGGAAGAAAATTACAGCCGCTAGGGCCCGCCACCGTGTGTCCTGAATTGTCGAGCGGAATTGCTTTGCATCCAGGATGAATCTACTACGAAACGTCAATGGTGGTATTTCTCATGCTGTTTCTGAACGAACTCTTAGTAGGGAACTCCATGCGAAGGGTGTATGGAGCAGAGTGGCTCGTAAACGACTTATGTTAACTCCTACCTACAAGACCACTCATTTAAACTAGGCCAAAGTACACTCACATTGGACTGTAGAAGAGCGGAAAAGTGTCATATGGTCAGATGAATCACAGTTCTGTTTCTATAGAAATGATTTTTATAGCGCCGTTGTGTTCATCGAAGGCCTCATGAAGCCTTCAACGAAACCTGTGTGCAAAGAGCGAAACAATGAGGAGATGGGTTCGTCATATTCTAGGCTTGTTTCAATCACATAGAAGTAAGTCCTAGTTGACATATTCGTTGAACTGAACCAGCATGGTTATCTTGAGCTGCGTGGTAACCAACTTTTGCCGTTTGCGCATTATGTGAATGAAGATGTTGGACGTTACAGTAAATACATGTTAATATTCAAAGCCGATTGATACATATTCCTTAGACACTGCGTAAATGAATACACAACGGCATAACGATCAGTTGATTTCGTTACCAGTCTCGTGACTGAGACAGGCTGTGACACAACGGCTGTGTCACAACGACTCCATTACGTCCAGGCAGGCCAGCGGATGAATACTTAATTTTCATTGCACCAACTTGTCACCAGCTCTGCGTTAGTGCAGCGTGACCTCTACTCTGCATGTTTACATACGTACCTTGAAATTCACCCAGTCACAGGCTGCACTCATGTGCTGTCTTTTTAGGCATTTTATCTTTATTTCCCAAAGGAAGAACTTCGCCTGGGAGTGTCGAACCGAGAACCTCCTGAGTAGGAGGCAAGTACGCTATTACTCGTGCTACCGAGCTCACCCCTTCGTACACAATGGGCGCTGAATGTTCTTGATTACAGTCGCGCAAAATGTGAAATTACCATTAATTTTTATTGTACTTGAATTATTTCCACGCAGAAACCTATTACAATAGCGTCCATTCTGTGAATCGATGAAAATGTACGATTCTTAATTCTAATAACGCGTTGCTTCACTGTGCGTTCGTTACCTACTCTGATCATCTACTTTGCTGGTTAAGAATTCTAATAATTATATACGTATGAAATTCATCAACATGGTTCTGAGCTATCAAGCATAAAATAATCAGCACATTTTAGAGGAATTTTCTGTTGGCTTAGCTTGTTAGTTTAGAGTCGCTTTTTCTCGGACGCTTTGAATCATGCACATATGATGCTGATATTCTGTGCATCACCCTTCTCGCAAGAGTTTATTTTTTTGCTATTCATTCTATTGCCTTTCATTCCTTTCAGAGGCTCACTAACACTGTTGAAACAGAGCTTGAATATTAAGAAAGAAATTCTCAATACCGTACATAGCGTGGGCTTGATATGTCGTATACGTGTATACACGGAGTGCACCAGAAAGGCACTACGTATCATAAAAAATCTATTTAAACTTCGCATGTTTTGTCAACTCTTACTCTGATGCCGGAGAAAAGAACAATATTCAGCTGATATTTTCAGGAATCAAGACGTTTTCTCGTCGGATGTGCTTGCGTCTGCAGAACTTAGAGCTTAGGGCGCGATGTCTGCAATGTTTGTCGCCTGCAACAACAAAGTCGTCACAATCGCTCTCGTCTTGCTGGATGATCCCGGATAACGGCCTGATCCTGAGGAAGTGCTGTGAGACACAGATCCAGGTCTTTGTTTGTGCTTTGCCATCATTCCTTTCAAAGAGTGGAGTCGCACGAAGTTTACAAAGTTTTACGTGTCTTAAATGTGTCTTAGTAATTTAAATCTTTTCACTCGCCTTTTGCGTTTCTTTTTCCGAAATATCAATTTGAGACCTCCATCGGAAATAAAAATTCACAGTATTTTGTTAGTTCGATTATTTGCGGAGTCCCCTCACCGGGTGTAGCCCACCAGTTGGCTGTCAGCAAAAGTTCTAAAATGCCACGAACTTGGTTTGTGCGAGCGTACTAGTGCTTGCTGCGAAGAAACGAGGTTTCGTCTTTCCCTACAGTGGAAGATTTTTCTTGGAGAAGAAACTACTAGTCGAAGGACCTGATGCGTTTCAAATATTTATTTTCTCGAGAAAGAAGTTTTCGTGTTCTATTTCAAAAAAGTTCAAGATGCGTATCAAACTGCATGTTAACTTAGTAAATAAATTTTTTAGTACTGAGTGAGCATTTTCTGCACCGATGAACAATTTTGAAATAACATGCCGCAAAATTGAGCAATTGCTTTACACATACCGATATTTTGCGGCTCATTAAACAATACGTAAAACTTTCACTTAGAGAAAAATTCTTCAACATTTATGGATGCTTACCCCATTTCTTCTCACCGCTACAGCCCTCTTCCCCACAACTTGTACGAGTACGCGAGGGCAGGTCATTTATGCAAATGTTCATTTTCTCGCTTGTCTCTCAGAGAGACCGACAGGTGACCTTGTGGTGGTGTGTCTGTCTTGGCTGGTGTGATGGTGCTGGTGACCTTCATTGTGCAGACCTGCGTTCATTGTGCAGGCCTGCCTTCATTGTGCAGACCTGCCTTCACTGTGCAGACCTGCCTTCATTGTGCAGACCTGCCTTCACTGTGCAGACCTGCCTTCACTGTGCAGACCTGCCTTCACTGTGCAGACCTTCATTGTGCAGGCCGGCCCTCCTTACTACTTCGAACACAAGTTTTAATGTTGTCACAGTGAGATGCTGGCCAACACATTTGAACATTTATTCCAGCCCCTGTGGACAAGCCAAGTACGTTACTAGCTATCATCAACTTCGTGTATCGAGTTGACTTTGGATTTTATATTTCGCTTTCCTCTGCGAAACTATTCAACTTTCTGCCTAAAGATCTGAGAGAATTCGATGGTTCCCTGGACGTCTTNTAAGGTATTCAAGGTATATTTGAGTTTCCTAACCTGAGCGTTGTTCGCGATTCATCTCCATACGAGTTCTCCAGTGACGAAATAGTAAAGACTATCTCGTTGAGATCTCAATTTGGGTGTGTTGATGAGGCGCGTCCGGAAAACCGCGCTCAAAAGACGTAGGGAGACTGTAAAAGAGCCGTGACCTAACTCCTTAGTGGACGTAAGTTACCGGAACCAAGTTCCCATGTTTCATTTTTGCATCCAACTTCTTCAAGACCAAGAATTTTCATTTTGATTTAAAAAATGTACAATTTTTGTCTGAACTAAAATACTACAGCTGAAACGAAAAATGTAAAAACGGTATTCATTCGGTGTTCGATTTAATTTTTGGTAAACTTTAAGCTGAAGTAAACATAGGAGCCTCGATCCATCTGGTTAACACGGGCACTAAAGAGCCGGAAGACGTAGAACTGTGAGTCCTCTTCTATTGTAGTTCTTCCACGCGCACTAACCCCTGATGTACTACACTGCACGACGGTTGAGTCCACACTTCCGTTCCTATTACAGCCTTGCTGGTGGAGGATAAACTTGCCGTGAAACGGATGTCCTCGAGTGGATTTGGAGACCCAGAGTCTTCCGGTGGTGGCAGCTCTCCCAACTGCCATGGGTGGAGACGCAGGGCACGGGGCTTCCTTGGAAGATGTTAGGGGACCTTGTTCCTAGGCTTGGCGCTAAGAAACCCAACCGGAGACAAAAAGACGAATGCAAAACACAAAAAAACTCCTAAGAAGACAGTGATACGTTTTTTTAAGTGTATTTTTAAGATATTAAATAGAAGATAAATTGAGAATCACTGTGTAAATAGTAGATCTATATTTAAATCCAAACCTTTAATTCTACCATATTGCTATCTGGAAACAATCCTGTTGCAGACGTCGATTAGTTTAACTCCTACTAGAAAAGCATTATAAAATCATCCCGTGAAGGGGTGGTGTAATGTCAGCCGATGGCACTTTGCACGTGATGCTTTGAAAAGTTCTAATCATCCTTAAGAATATAAAAAGAAATTTTGAATTGTACTTTTACCTTTGTACATAGTATGAGGGAAACAAATTGTTGACACGTATACTCGTTCTAGTTGACGTCAATTTAATTTTTTTTTAATTATCTCTAGTTCTTGAGTACCTGTAAACTTTCACAAGCTTTTGTGTTTTTTCTGTGCATAGTCTGTTTCAGACACCAGACTCGGCCGTAGGGCATAGAAAAGATGCGCACTCTGGAGCCTGAGGTTGCTAGGACTTGAGTGGTAAGGAAACGACTTGCAAGGCAGGAAACTTCTGGCTGGTGCCGTGCGGCACTCCAGACTGCTTGAGGGTGTATAATTTCCTCTTGTTTGGGGTATCATTGTTTCTTAGGCGAGCGTAAAGCATGTAATTTTAAGCCTGCCTTCTTACAGCATTACTTACTCTTCAAATTTCAATACATAATGAAAGACAGGGCTTGTAGTATCCCAAGTAAAATGATGAATCCTATCAAGGATACTGCAAAATAAAAAAAAGAGGAGGAGCAGCGAAGAATAGAAACACTGAATCAGCCATGTGAACTTGAAAAAAAACTCGGGGAAGACATCCCGAGGGGTCAGCTACGGCTGAGGTTTCAATTGAAGTCATCTGGCCCCACAGGATCTCAGTATGGGATCTCCTCTAGTGTGTGGCTCCCCGTAGCGTAGGACGTGCAGGCGACTGTTGGAAAGGTTGTCATAAGATTGTTCTTCCGTGGCCTATGAGGCTATGGCTCATTCATTGCCCCTTCGAAGCAAAACACTGAAAACACAGAACTCATCAAAGAAAACACTAAAATCCAAGAAAATCCAATAAAACACAAATATGCGAGAAAAAAATCCCACCTCGTTTTCTATAACCCTGAATTTCCTCAAACACCGCCCGTCCCAGGCCACAATGGTCTGCTGTTTGTTTAGAATATTAAACTTAATCTTTATTTTCAAATAGAGAAAGAAACCAAACCTTGGACCTCCTGAGTACAAGGCCAGCTCACTACCACATGCGCTAAGAAGCCGCGTCTGTCCAGACGATTTATATGCTTCGTGCTGGCAGAGCCAAGATCAATAGGAGTACTCAGCTGTTACTGCTTTGCGATATTGTGAATCCACAAACAGTCCTTAGTGTTACGAAGGTTGAACAAACATGATGAAACTGAGCATTGTCCGAGGATAGAAGTCTCGTGTTACTGCTGAATAGTGAATGACCATTACGTACGAATCGTTTACTTTTACTGGTATTTCATTGTATTCATTCTCATAGCGTTGATTTTTTTCTTTATGAGAGTGAAATTTGAAGGTCCGGAGAAAGTTGTCATTGAAAATAACCTGTTCATAGTAGATCGTTACTTTCTTTCTTGGGGATAACCATTTGGGAAGCTTTNCAAATGGCAAGAATGCGACATGCCGTCTTTTCTTGGGTTTGAACTTCATGTTGTTATTATGAAGGTGTGCCTCGACCCAGTAAAGTCCCTGAGGATTCTATTTTCTAGTTGGTATCTCATTTATCCCCATTCAATTCTATGATTATGTGCAAAATTTCCATGGGATCAATGACACATTGGATCTCGTATTCCAAAAAAGTTCAATCCTATTTCAATTTTCAGATTTACCTACGCTTACATCCACGTTGAGCTCAAAAAACTCACAATGCTATAAAAATTGAAATTTTTCGATGTATGTTAACGGTGGCTCTTTCGTTTTGATTATGAATACGCTTTCCTGCTCCTGTTTTGCTGTTAGTTATGTTCTGCGTAGAATTTTTTGTGTGTTCTTTAGAATGTTGTTAGTGAGTATTTTGACTATTATTTGTGCTTACCTGCGACCAATTGTTCAGAACTGCGTTTCTGTAGAATCGCTGGTGGCGGCTATACACCTCCCCACTAGACCTCAGGTTAGTGTCTTCGTATACACACTAACGCAATACAGCAGATGTCTTCAATCTTTTCGTTCATGATTTTATCTAAAAATTTGCTTCCGTATTGGTTTTGGTGACCGTTCAAATTCTTCAATCTGCAAAACCGGAACGAGAAGAGGACAAGAATTGGAGCACGGCCGGAGTGTGACGTGTTCATCCGTGAGTGGTGTTGGGGACATCCGGCGGCGGCAGGAGATGGAGGAAGTGTCCAATCGACAACCATCAGAGCCTCCACCACTCGACATAGACTCCTATCATGCCGTACTCGGCAACACGCATAGCCTGCCCTACCGATAGGTCCGCAGCGTCCAGCGCAGCAGTCGTCCGTTTCGGGGTGGACCTCAGAACGCGTTTGTTGCGCTCTTCCAAAAACTACGCAGACTAAAAGTGTGTTCAGCGATTGGCCCAGGCAAGGTTCCTGGTGTGAATTGGAGGCATTCAACGGAAATATTCAGAGATACGATCTTGTTATTATTATTGTTTCTTTTCAATGAATCGGGGTACGCATCGGTGTAACCAGATATTGTCCCCCTACAAGTATATACGATGCATTAGCCTCGTCGATGTCGTGTCGTCAACATAGACGTCGAAGTTTCGAATCGTCTGAAGTTAAACCAGTAAGTAAAAATAAGATACTAACTAATCAGTAACAGGTCACTAGAGAATAATTTTATTTAATAACTGTATGAGAAATTATTCGTCCTTATTGTGCAGTGGCGAGTGCAGAGTGTCTGCAATGCAGAACCGTGTTCAGTGCAGACTGTCCGCAGTACAGTGTAGTGTCCAATGCAGACTGTCCGACAGTGCAGTGTCCAGTGCAGACTGTTCGCAGTACAGTTCAGTGCCCAGTGTAGACTATCCGCAGTACAGTGTAGTGTCCGGTGCAGACTGTCCGCAGTACAGTGTAGTGTCCAGTGTGGTCTTCACAAAAAATTTTCATCAGTTTTGAAATAGAAGCAAATTCCGACCAAAATATCGATCAATTCTCAACCCCTGCGAGCAAAATAAAGTTTGCAGTGCGAGCTGCCACCCACGTGTCCAGGCCCGCGCTCTAGGGAGAGGATTTTACTTAGAAGGCGAAATTTAGATTAGATGAGGGATGCCGTGAAGTCATTAGAGCCCTCGTTATCCTAATATATTCCTTCAACTTAGAGTTATAATATTTGCGTGAGGCTGCTTCCACAGACGTTCAAATTATTGCAAATTTTGTCGATGCCCTGAATGTTGGGATGAATGTAGATTAGAGGGCAAATTTTCTCTTTAGTAACGCGCATCTTACTTTTCCAACGGGTGTATTTCCTTTATAACACGTGTTTTATCGTTCGTTATATCAGCTTTCTTAATTTTTTATGAGCGTTTTCATTTTTCACTACGCGGATTTTTCCGTTCATTAACTCATTTTATCATAAGTTTTTGTTTTTGTTACTGGGGTCGATTATGTTTTTTTTGTGATCATATGCACTCTAAACTACTTTTTAGACTAAGTAGATATAAACACAAATATTAACACAAATGTTATACATGATGTAGCTTTATGAGAATTGCAATATACTAGCTCATTAGTTACATTAAAAGTTTATTCCACTTGTCCTTATAGGAGGGCGCTGAGTTAATGTGCGTTAAGTACGAGTATGTTCTCATCATGCACGTCTTCATCGTACAATAAGCGCATTTTATCGTTTTTTATCAGATTTTCATACTTTTTTCACCCATTTTAATGCCTACATCAACCTGCACCATGATAAGATCATTCATTCAAAAATTCCTAGACTCTTCCAGTACGATACAGTGCTAAACTTCCCGTACGATACTGTGCTAAACTTCCCGTACGATACTGTGCTAAACTTCCCGTACGATACAGTGCTAAACTTCCCGTACGA
>VOMN01047354.1:6544-74260 GCA_014899125.1 Orchestia grillus | reverse complement strand
CTTCATCTTCAACCACGACGGCGGCCACCACTGCAGTGGTGCCTGCGGGGCCTCACCCCGCCATGGGGGGCCTCATCCACTCGAATACCATCCCTCCGCACCACCACCACCATCATCACCACCACCACTCGCACAGCAACAACACGGCTGCAGGGGGCGGAGGTGTAGTGGCCCCCCAGTACCCCCATCACCCCCACATGCACCACCACTACCAGCAGCAGAGCTACGTCGAGTCCCCTGGCAGGACCGCGGCCCCCCCTGGCCGCACACCCCGCTCTCCACACGCTGCGCGGCCTCCACGGTGAGTGCGATTCCTACTTCACATACAAAACCTTCATTTTATTGAAAAGTTTCAGTTGTGAGTTTTAGCCCCTTGAAAAATAGCATCATTAGTAGAAACGTGTTGACTTGTTCGGTTTATGAATATTACAACAGGGCTGTGTTTAGTTTTTTTCGTGTGGGTAAATTGTGTACAACTTTTTTAACGTGTTCCTTGTAGCACGTCTTCCATGTTGGCACTAGCAGCAGCTTCTTGGGTGTACGTTTGGCTGTGCTTTCGGTTCCAATTTTTATTCGTGCCTCATTTGGCCTGATGGTCCAACATGTAGTAAGGGACTCGTGTAGGTTTCCTATTACAAAAGGTTGCAAGTGTGTATGTACATAATATCTAATTGTAAATTACCAATTTTCTGTTTTGTTTGCTATACCGGGTGATACTATACATATCATGAATTTTGAAAAATGTATGTTCATTGATAGAAAAGCCTTTTTGAGAGGTTATTTGGATAATTTATTTATTTAAAGCTAAAACAAATTTTTTCACGAGGCATCACTAGTATAATATGTACCAGTGAAATATATGGGCACTTTTGAAAATTATCGATGTTCTTGATTTTCACGAATGGTTTACTGGTAATACTAACATATTTTTACGCATTCCTGCTTGTTTTCAAATATATGTTTGCGACGAGCAAAGCTGAGGCTAAAGTCTATAAAAATTATGTTTGTTACACGGTATAGTGTGCTTGTATAAGCTCGTGTCACATTCTCAATAGAAAATCGTCCACTCAAGTGTGCCTCAACTGTAACATATTTCAAAGCCTAATTTTTACGCGAAAATCACTTGTTTGAACAAAGTTAATTTTCTTTTTGTCCATGCTCTCATTAACTAATATCAAAACTAAATGCATCCAAAAAAAGTGTCAAAAGGCTCACACTTCGCTCGTGCTGAAGGAGCGACGCAGTGAGAGAAGTACGACAGTAGTAGACCTGAATCGTTACGTTCGTGCAGCATTCGTGCACGTGCGTGAGCTTAAGAACAGCAGGTTTTGTGGAGTTCAGCTGTGAATAGACCTGTAAATCTAGCTGATGTGTTGGTGCTGTAGTTTAAAATCGTTAGTCTTTAGCTTGAAGTTTTGAATACACACAAATTAAAAAAATTCATAAATTTTGATTTAAATCTTAAAACAGACTTCATTTACTTTAAGCTCCAAAAAATGCCTTAAATTATTCCATTCCTAAGATTTTTAAAGGGAAGATGACTATGCAATATAAATATATATTTTCAATATTGTCAAAGAAATTCGAAGCAGACCAATCACTATCATATAAATCAGGTTACAACTATTTGTTTTCCAGTCTAATTTATTTGACATCGCTCTACAATATACTTCGTTCTAAAATGACGTGCAAATCAGTTTTTTTGTCGATAACTTAAATACTTTTTCGCTATCTTCTCACATTTCATATCGTGTGTGGAAACACTTCCATGCGCAGCGCTGCATTTCTGACGCGATCTGAGCAGTAGTCAACCAAAGACGTCCATTTCGGTGCATTGGTGCAATAATCGCCGTGCCACTTTATAGGCAAATATCCAAAAACATTTTTTGATAGTACTACGCGAAGAAAAACTGAACGACAGGACCATTTTAAATTTATCTAATATAGTAAAATAGAATTATAAATTTAAACGTAAAGATCGAACTCTATTAACCAGCTCGTACTCAACACGAGTTTTTCTTAGAAATAAACGAAAAAACCATTGGTACATTGAAGAAATCTATTTCTTGATATTATCCATAGAAACCTCTGCAGCAGCAGTCTTAATTGCATTCCACAAGTCGTCCCTAGAATTTTACTGCCCTTCATCGACGTAAATCTTCCTCTTACTGATGCTCCAGAGGGTATCTACTGAATTTAAATCTAGGGAACAAGGCGACCATTCCATCATCTTGCCATGCCAAACCAAGACATGATTCAAATAATAGGTTATAAGCTTCTGTGCGTGCAACAGAGCATTATCATGCATGAAAACAAAGCTTCTCCGAAATGCTGAGCTTTTGGACTTGTGTCATGGAAAAAAGTTCTGCCTCTGGAAGTCAACGTAAGCATCAGCCGAACGACCCAACCATGTGGCTTCACCATCAACGTCTGTCCAAAATACACTACCATTTCGCTGCTTACTTCATTGCTCAAGCCTTCAGACATTTCCTCCTGCCATCAGGTCCATCGATGGAACTCTACATTTATCTGCAAACAAAACTTGTTCAAACGGCTGCTTCATGTACTTTGGTAGGCCCATTCAAACCGTTACTTTTGTGCATAGCCTTCAAAGGAGATCGTGAAGTTGTTCTCGACATTCAGCGGGCCTCTTGATAGTACAGCATTTTGAGAATTTTTGGCCCACCAGGACCACCAGCTCTCTCAAACACTTCCTTATAGGTTGAAGAGGGTTGAAACGAGCTTCCCTTTATACCAAATGTGGATATACCAAGTATGGAGTTCGATGCAACACGTGCATTCTGTGGCCTTTTTTACTTGTTTGACTATTGCACATATCGGGGTTACTGGGAAATTATTTCACTGTACGATGATTGCGGCCAATCATTATCAGCAATTTCCAAGGTAGATAGGTTCTTGTGATGCTTTTAGACGATTTTTGACTGAACTGCTGTTAAAGCTCCTTTTTCACCAATCTTGCCTCTAAATTGATACAGTAATTAGTGATTCCTACAACAATGCACCAAAATGGCCGCCATTTATGTACTCTACTAAGCAGATCATGTCTAAATCTTAGCATTGTTCATGGAACAATATTTCTATGCATAAAATAAAGTTTCAGCGATTCTCGTGCAGAAGTATTTGAGTTATTGTCAAAACACTGATTTGCACATGATTTTGGAACATAGTGTCGTGTGATGTCCGAGAGCGACGTGTGTATATCGCGTCCTCTCATCCCATTGCTAGTCGTCCCGTCTGTGACTGGTCACGATAATTAGTGCACCATGGTTGAGCTCTCATCAACTATTGATAAGCTTCAGCTGATGAATTACATGTCTGCTTATGGAAATTTGACGAGCTTTGCCGATCAGCCACTCGGCCGAATGCCAAATCACCTCGAGTGTCTAGTGTTTGAGGCCTTGATTTTTTGTTATCCTCGAAGCTAGTTTTCTTGAATGTTAATCGCCTCAGTAAGCGAGTTACAAAAAATCAGTCCCTCGTCATAGACATGATTTAAGCCCTGCTATGGATACGCTGCACTTAGATTTCCGGCAAAATTCGATTCAAGACTTTGAAAATAATTTTATTTTAGGATCGTTTAATTAGTGAAAAATTAATTATAGCTTCGAATTAGTGATGATCAAAAGTATGGACGTACAAAAACGATGAATCTGCTTCAGTATCGTTCTTCAAGGAATAGAAAAATAATTGTTGCCTCGCGTCAGTTGCAATGAAAATACTCCAGGTTAAGAAGGTAGTTTATTATAATACTCGTATTTTTCAAGAGATTGTTTTGAAGTTGAGTAACTCGTGAACTTTATATGGATGCAAGATGTAGCCGTTCGATGCGAATCTAAGCGGTCTGTTGCCTTCACTGGCAGCACCATGGCAAGGTTGTAGCATCGCAAAAGATTAGGTTACAATATCACTCTTTAATTCTTAATCCTCGGTCTGCCGGATCTCTTGTGCCCTGACCCACTATGAGAACAGAGGGGTAATCATGTAACCAATACCACGACACGGATGATTCAACTCGTTTTTACTTAATTAACTCGAATTTTTCAACTTCGTGAGAGTGTTACTCGCCGAATGTTAAATTTAAAACATAAAAACTTGAAAACACTCGTTCTACCTTGACCTTCTGATACAAACCAAAAGTCTTCTGGTATGCTTGAAATATTTTTACTTCCACAATGGGCTTGCTGAAAATGGACACGAAGCATGACGGTTCACATCGGAAATTGTTGTAGTCAAACGGTCCTGCTATACGCATGAGCTGTCATCAGTTCATTTCTCAGACTGTATTCTGGTAGCAAAACGATAGTGGTCAAAGCATCGGAAATGTATTCATGTTCTATAAGAGGAAGTGAGCTAATAGAAGTAGTTGTGTTTCACCAACTGTAGAGCAGAAAAAGAGTTCCCGTCTAGTGACAAGTCAGTGAAAGGTTTTCAGGGTGCTGTGAGCAATCTCCGCGCGTCCACAGTTGTTGTGGAGTTGTTCCTTGTGGTTGATCTCGTTAGAGGTACAAAAGCTGTAACCTGGGAAGCTCTACGATTCTCTATTCTCTGTTAGGGTTTAACATAACCCTTGTTTGTACGCTGTGTACAGAGTAAACATGTACAATGTATGAATTTTGTTGAATTCATGTGTATTTTTAATGCTGCCACAGCTCTAACCCAACGAATCATTAACTAAACATACGTAATACTTCCTATCGATGACTGAGACACACGGTTCGAGCGAGATCTGCTTGAATCGCAACTCGCAGTGCCGCTGCAAGGTAACTTTTTCCCCAATTTTACTAGACCTTGCATTCTCGTGTGCTGATGTCAAGCATGCTCTGTGCTGCGTGTCCCTGCCCCTCAACTCTCATGCAGCGTCCTAGTCTCTTGTTGTGTGGCGCGGGACGGGCAAACCTCGGAACTCGTGCTCCCCCCACCAGCGTGTTTCTCTTCTCGAAAATCTTATTTTATCTTCAGAAAATATAGTGGAGAACTTTGTTTTGGTTCAGTTTTTATGCATTTGACTTCGCTCCTCTGTCAAGCTGGTCCAGGCGCAAGTTCCGAGCGTTGTCTGCTTGATTTTCGTAATTCATACAGCCGTTCATTTTAGCGGCTCGTGCCCTTCAGTGCTCCTTCGATGTGCGGATGTCGAAAAAGTAGCTGGAATCTGCCATTTACTAAAACTCGCACACCTCAAATAATATTGATAACTTTTCAGTTTAATTGGAGGGTTAACAAGCTTGTCAAATTTCCGCCTCAGTTGTGTATATATTCGAGGGAGAAAAATCCCATTAATCGAGGGAATACTGCTTCTAAAGTCAAGTTGTTGGACGGTGGGTGTCGGGAGCTGTGCTGGTTGTCACGCGAATTCCTGAAGCTCTAAAATGTGAATAGCGGATATTTGTAGTCATTTGTTTAATCCTTTATCACATTATTAATTGTAATTCTACTTTCAAATCAAGGCTAAAACCATGCATTCATTATATATGTATAGTAAATTATGGAAAAGGTTTAGTAATGCTGGTCTTTGATCGCCTATTTGTCTGTGTATAGAACAGTCTGAAAGCTATGATGCAATGATCTTTTCTTATCACGCATGCTCTATTTCTGTTCAGCACAAGTAAACTAATATTGCTTTTCCATTCTCACATTGTAAGCTCTGTAGTTGTATTATTAGCGCTGATGTTACGCTAGTAACTGGAAAGGAACTTCCTCTCCCGAAGTCGTTTCAAAGATCTACTGCCACAAACGGCTCGGCTTTGTGCTAACGAGCGACTTTGATACTACTTTCTATGTACAAAAATAAATAGGGAACGACGCTAAATTAACTTCCTCTACTGTGATGATTCATTGCAATCGTTGTGATTTAATATTTAGCATGTTAAACACTCACCGTATTTCGAAGGCCGAAAATATCCTATAAGATTTAATCATGCTGTCGCACGTGTTGTGACCATAACAAGTTAATTCAAAATTCACGAATCGTGTTCTAGTGATACAGTACCACAGAATTGTACAAGAAAGTCAATGATGAATGATGATAACCATTAAGATCAGCCAGGCAAAGTTTACCTCTGCTAGAAGCGTCTTCTGCTCTCGAGTATTAAATACTTTTACCTTCTTGCAGTGAACGGAGTTTGTAGCTACTCTATTGATCTCTCAGGAGGCATCGTATAGGCAATAGGGTTAGGTTAGTTTGGTATGTTATTGTGTGTTATGGCGACTGGCGTCCTCTTAGGTTACCTCAGCTAACGATAAGCATCCAGGACTTCTATCTTTCGTGCCCACTACTCTTCTATTTTCACAACTTTGCGATCTCTTGTGCTGTATCTTTGCTTCCGCTTTGTTTTTAAGTTTTTTTCTATGATCAGGGGATCTCGTGTAGATCCTTTGTTCGTAGATTCCTCGTTCTCTCGAGTCCATGCTAAATAGTCTCTTCTCTTCAGATCCCATTTCATGTGGGTAGGTAACTTTAAGCCATGGCTAGAATTCCCCCTATTATATTAATAGCCTATAAATAGCCCTCCGGTATATATACGAGTACAATTTTTTGACACGTTTTCATGTGCCACCATGGAGAACATAATTGCAAGCGGCGCTGAAATACGGCCGTGACGTAGATAAGGGTACTCAGTAGTGTTTTTTAAATTCATGTAGCCTAAAGGAAGCTTAACCTTTTATTTAATAAAATGCGACAGGATTGTATTTTAGTTCACATAGATCGATCGTAAATAGTCGACTTCAAAGGACACGGTGAGCTGTAGCTACACTGAAAAAGTTCATTCAATTTAACTCTCCAACGACCAAATTATTTTGACAATAAGGTTGCATTTAGCCTCGTGCGAGGAATTTTTGTAGCCTTATGTATATCTGCAATAAGACTGTTGGGACGTTTTACAATGACTTCCCGGCCTAGAACGGATGTGCCAGATAGGGCGCCACGGGCAGTTAAGGGATAAGAATAAAATCTGGTTAGTCCCGACATTTTTATCGAGGTGCGTATACTAGTAATGTAATAAAAACTTAGCGCACAATTATACCAAGTAAGAGTTGGACTAGGACTGTGGTGTCCTTTCGATACTTGAAGGTGTACGTTGTGCCTGTTTTAATGATTAAATCTCAATGTGTAATGACTTGTGGAAGTACACACAAGGGAGCACGTTTCTATTGCACGCTCGAATAGATTATTGAAGTAAATGAAAGATACATAAAATATTGGCAACACCACATAAAAATTTTCGGATGTAATACCTTGTTGGTGCTTCATTCAGTGAGGTACTATGTATATAAATATATATAATATCTCTCATATTCGTTTGTTAGAATGTATCATTATAAGTGAAAATATTACGAACTCAGTAATTTCTCAGGCGGCGAAGAGTATGGGCACACAGGTAGTCTCATTTCTCCTCTTCCTTAGGCAGTGTAGACTTGAAGGCTTTTAAGATGTAGATTAGATCCGTGAAATTTTTAGGCACGATGTAAGAACAAGAGTGGCACGCAAAGTCCCCAGCTGTTTTTGTCTGAATACTTGCTTTCGTTACTCGATTTACTACTTCTGGTACGAGCCTTGATAGTTAAATTTCTTACGGTATGATGAAAGCAAAGTCCGAATTTTGTTTTTTGTTATCGTTTCCAAGTTATCATTAAATCAAATTTCAATAATGAATACTTCATAAATTTCTTAAACTTCTCAAATGAATAATTCCTATATTTTCACTACTTGTTTCTTCATAGGCACGGAAAAGAACCCTTGAATGTGAGCTACCGTCCAAGAACTTGAATTTTGTGTGACGTAATGCATTCAATTTAAATCTTCACCGTCAGCCTTTGACTCGTTCTAGTATCTCATTATGTAGAAATGTTTCACATTTTTCTGTTCTGGTGAATCTTTCGTCTTTGTCTCTGCCTGCAATGCGCAAAAAGGTACTCAGCCTGCTTTTGACTGATTTTATTAAGCTAGATGACGCTCAAAGTTCTTGAGCGTCATGAATAGTCGGGTTTTAGCAGCGTTTTCTTTTTTCTCGTTAAATGCATCACATAGATCTTACGAAAATTCTTAGTGTTCGTTCACTATGGTTATTTAGAGTTCCCCCTCCCCCCACTTCTGATGGTTCCTCTAGATAGCTTTAGAACACTGTTGCTCGAGCCAGATTGATTTGATTTTTTTTACCGTATTAGCTACTTGATTTAATGACTGATGTTCAAGTAATAGTTTTTCATTTTTACGATTGTGATCCGTGAAAACTCAACAAAGCCTTAAATTCGACGCAGTTCAATGTATTTTCAAGACCAACCACCGGGTAATGATTTGAAAATTCATCTCATTTCAATTTTCCAAGAAATTGGAATCGCAGAAGTATTTCCCCGCCTAACTTTTCAAAGAGTGTCATTAATGAGATAAAGATCAGCGATGAAGTGGATTAGCTCATATGACCTAAACAATTGTCATGGATAAATTATATTTTTGATTTTGAATACGAGAAGGCACCAAAATTTTCGACTCTGGTTCAGTTTCTTCTCAATTTTATCTCCGCAGTGTTATTTTTATTTGTGTCGATGCATATTTTTCGTAGGGTTCTTCGTTTATCATAATTTCTAACTTGCAATTTCAGCAACTTTTTTTTATCGCATAATTCTTTGTTTTTTATAAAGTCTCATGCATACATGCTATTGTATATCTCTGTGTCCTCAATGTTTTGTTGCCCAAATACGTTGTGAGCTGTTCACTCGCTGAAGACATTCGAAGCTCATTTCTGTTACATGCTTGCGAGTGTGCTTGCGTCGTATATTGGGGCAAGAAACCATTGATCAAAACGAGACGACCAGCTCGTATTTTGTCTTTGTGAGCCTTCACCAAGGGTTTCATAGCAGCCCGCCGACCGTTTTTCCGATTCCTTTTTCGATGGAAGCCTTCTCTGTCTGACTTTCTCGCCTGGGCATCTATGATTTTCGCCGCCCGATAGTAGATGTCTGATAGGCGGGGGGAATGGCTACCCTCGAAAAGTTGATGGGCTGATATACTTATTTCGAAGTCGTTTTTTGAACGCCCACAAAACGAGTTTAAATGAGTTCCAAAGTTTTCTAAGCTGCGCTTTAATCCATTCCTTATTTCATCTATTTTTATTTTTTGGCAATGCTTCCTTATTTTGTATTCTAGAGCTGCTACTGATTGTTTCCATAGTTGAATACTTCAATTATCATTGAGAAGAATCTTCTCTTTTGTGTTTTTATTTTCTTTTGGTGCAAGACCGCAGTAACGCACCCAAACAATGAGGATCTGTAAACGTTCAGCCCCTTCACGCGCTCCCAAATGTGTTCGCAATGACTTACTTTATTTCCCATTTCACGCTTTGATACTTGCTCATGCCACTGTAGAGCTTCACTATTTTCCTTCATTCTAGTTGCGAGGAAATTCTCGAGCTTGCTTTTGCGATCTTAAAGCGGCTTTCCTTGTGTGGCTCCTCGTGCTTCCATGTCCTCGTCTTTACTGCAGAGGCCATGAACCTCGTTGCTCTATTGCTTTTTATTGGCTCCTCTTTCATGTGACAATTGAACGGAGCTCATTTCATTCACTATGTTAACGGCCACTGCCCTGGTGGCCGGCGGTCCGTTCACGCGGTCTGTGAGTGCAATTGACAGTGACCGTGTTGACGAGACGACCACGGCTTCCACATGTGTCCACAAATACCGTTGACAGGTTAAATAGTGTAGTTTTCATATATTTTGCGTCTTGACCTTTCGGAATCACGACTCCAAAAGCAAGAACAGAGCTTCAGTAATTGAATCTTACTATATCTCAAGCAGATCTCTCAAAAAACACCTTTAACCTAATTCAGGAAACGCTAAAAATGAGATAAAAATAATGCATTTAAGGATATTCTTGGAGAAAAGTAATATATTAATGGTGTTGAGACAATAGAATAAGCCTGTGTTAGTGCGCTGAATCCCCTGGAGGTCGCGGCTTGGCTGTTCGGTCTCATGCGGGTGGTCGCTTCTCAAGTCGTCCGAGTACAGTACTGACCAGAGCGTCACCCTGACGTCCGTAGTTGTACCGAATTCTTGCGACCACTTCTGTAGTTGTTCAAATTTAACGGCGTTGACCGCGAATAATTTTTGTCACTAAATATATTTAAACGTTTTCGCTACTCTAAATGATTATCGTTCATAGGTTAAACACCTCAGGGGGCATAGGATAGATTATAGCCAATAGGGTTAAGCTAGTTGGGTTTGTCTATCCTATGCTATGGAGATTGTCATCCCCAGGGGAGCACTGTTAAGTTACCTCAGCTATTACTAGACCTTCTGGACTTAATCCTTTCGTGCCCACTTTCCTTCATCCCATTTTCATACCTTCTTCGCTTATTATTCTAAAACTTTTTTTCTTCTTGCTCAACTTGCTTGTCTCTACGCGCAGGAAATCTTGTGTGAGAACACACCTGTGCATAGATTCCAGGTTTTCTAAAGTTCATACTAAATGGTCCCTTCTTTTCACGTTCTTGAGATCGCTTTGGTGTGGCTAGGGAGCTTTAAACGAACTTATAATAATAATCATTGGTTTAATTTTGACGGTTTCTACTCTTCATAATTTCTAGCACTAAATAAATTCAATTCATCGCTTTGATAAACTAATAATTGCCACGCACTAAATCTAACGCTTTTCACGTCTCGTAATTTTGAAGTGTTTTTTGTTACTAGCTATGAGAGTGGGTGCCTACTAATGCTCGTTGCTCTCAACCTTGTAGCATGTTAGGAGGTTGTAACCTTGTAGCATGTTAGGAGGTTGTTGCAGTTAGCAACTTAAACTCAAGGGATGTTTCGAGTCCCGACTGCTGTGAAACTGGTCGCGTTAGTTTCAGATCGTTCAGTTGCTGTGTTGTTCTTCCGCAGTGGATTGTGCCTTAGGAAAATTCTTTCTGCATAGTTTTACGATGCGACTGTGACGTTAGCTACGAGTTTTTTATTGCACATTGCGTGAAATTATATCTTCAATCCCGCCAATTGTGGAAGTATAGATATAGGAAGGAGAAATTGAGCTGGAACAGGATACTCTCGAGAGTTGAGTGCTTATTTTAGCAATATTGAACTGCAATGGATTTCGAAAGTAGGCACAACTGAGTGAGATTCTATCGTACGTAGATGGTGGGAAAACTGGATAGCGCTAGATTCGTTGGTGTGGTCAAAATAAGCATGATTCATAGCACACTGATGTTGCGTGCCAGTTTAAAAGACTGTATCTGTGTTTCAAGGACAACTTCAAAATTATAACTTTACTTCGCATTTACGAAGTACTTCTTGAAGAGTTTTATATTTCTTGATTAATCAGCGTTTTGTGGGAAAAACCGATAGCGATCCTTCGAGTGAGTTCAGAGCCTCGAATAACGGGTGATTCAATTTTGAATTGGGAAAGACTTGTTTTCTCTTTTTTGTCTTGCTGTTTCTTCTCAATTCTATTTTTACGTCTTCTTAAGATGCTCTCATTGCCTCTTTATCCTGGGGTACACGAACCATAGACATTGAGATTTTGGACATCGTAGTTTTGCTCTCTTAAAATGAAATCTTATAGCCCTGCGCTACCCTTAGTGAAACAGGGACTAAACTGTGTGAAAAGCGTGGTAACAATTCTTTAATCAGTTAACAACTATTCGAAAAGTAACCACCAGCAGGTACTGGAAGGTAAGAAAAATATTAAAAGTAGAAATAAAGGGAAAATGGTTTAGTCTGATTGTGTAAGATTATCGCAACCTAGCCGACGTTATCGGGACATGCGTTTGTGTAGCATTACAAACGCGAGCTCTTGGTCCATACCCGATGGGGAATGCAGGATCTTCTGACTTGAAACCTTTCAAATTTCGTGCACGGCGCAATGTTGAGTGACGTCATCAGTGTCATCAGGTTCTCATGACTGACTCATTTCACGAACCTTCTTGTGTGTTTGTAAACCCACGATTTGAACCGTCCGTCTTTTTCCCATCCGCCTATCAAAGAGAGATGTACTTGTACCCCTCTCTCAGCTGCCTTCGTGTGCGTTTAACACGTATTCTGAACTGAACTTGTGTATCCTCTAACCTTGGTTCATATTTTTGATGTTCAATTCAAGTATTGAATACTTGCATATTCAATACTTTCCCCCTTTCCTCCGGTGACGTGTCAATTGAATACTTGCATATTCAATACTTTCAAAATACTTTTTCTTTCTCGTGATCTTCTCAAATGATATAATACTTCGTTAATGTTGAGCACATTGAAATTCAAAGTTCAACAAAACTGGCGTAGGTTTCATTTGTGTTGTCACTGATATTTTTTGTGATTTTAAGCCAGTCATATATTGAATATTTTCTATACAAGATATAATTGTCAGTGCTTAGCATCATTGATTTTAGTTTTTTCTTGTATTTCGTACCCAATGCAAAGTTAATCTAGTTTCATTGTTCGTTTACAGGCCCGAAGGCGCGAAGCGGTCTCGCTCGAACACTCCCGACCCTCTGTCTCCTGACCACCCCCTCCACGCTCCCCATTACACATCTCATGGACGGTCTAACCCGCCCTCCCCCACGAGGGTGTACCACCATCACCACAGCAACCCCCCTCTGTCTGGCGCCGCTCCCCCACCATCGTCGTCCCTTCACAACATCCACTACACCAACAGCGGCGGACCTCAGTACTCCCTGACAGCACAGCGCGATGCTGTGTACGGCGTGGCCCCGCAGCAACAAGCTGCAGTTTACTCTGTGTCCCAGCAGCAGGGCCAGCAGCACGTGCCACAACCGTACGATATAGGTGTTTATAGTGATCATCCTCATCGCAGGTACGCTGGAAACGCAGCACCTCCGGAGACCATCCAAGAACTGGCTGCCAGCCCCCAGCATGGCCAGTATACGTGGCGAGAAGTGGGGCCCCCCTCTCCCCCACAGTACTGTACGCAGCCCCACCACAGCGGGGGGCAACACCAGTACCGATCTCACCCAAGCTCCCCCACACAGCCTTGTCATTATTATTACCCGCCTCACCAGCCCCCTGTGCCTCCATGTAATGCTCATTACTACTCCACGCAACACTCGCTGCACCACCAACAACAGCAACAGGTGGTCGGACAACAGCCTTCGATGCATAGCCAACAGCCACCTGTCCTCAGTCAACAACAGCAACAACAACAGCAACAGCAGCAGCTGCAAAATTCAATAGCGCAGCAGCAACAGCAACAACAGCAGCCACCGTCAGTGCAGGCATCTCGTCGAAGCTCTGGTCCAGTTTACGTTTCCGTGTCGTCACCACAAGTGCGGCGGAAACTCTACGGGGGCCACTCATCAACAACTACGACCGCGGCAATCCCTGGAACTGGTGCTACGGGACAGTCTGGGGCGTCTAGTTATGGATCCTCGGGGTACAGCTCTGGGCTAGTCACTCCCCCGACGCCCAACACGGGGGGTACAAAGCGTCCGGTCACGTTGTTGAGATCCTTAGACTCTAGCACTAGCGCCGGCGCCGGCATCGTGGAGCAGCAGCTACAGCAGATGACGACCAGCCTCTCCGGTGACGTGTCAACGTGCTACGACTCCACTGCCAACTACGAAATTAGCGTGTAAGCGTGGTGCTTCAACGCGACGCGCGTGCTTAGTTAGTGCTCTTCGAACTGTTCTTCACTGATGAGCCAAAAAACGCTATTCTTGGATGGTCCACCACCCGCTGTCGGAAATACAAGGAGTAAACTGGCAACTGTGTTTTGACGAGTACTCTAAATATATATTATTGTGTTACATGCGCATGACCTGGTTCAGAGACAGCGTGAAACACCTTCAACAACAATGTTTTAAGAAATAATTATGCACCTACCTCTCCCAAACCGGGTCCGATACGCACTACATAGGCCTGTGAAGAGATGCGGGCAACAGTAGTTTACCGTCATGCCCACTCACGGAATGCTAGATTGGGCTCAGCAAACAACCGCTCGACAGTCATCCCCTTTCATAAAGCAGCATCAACTAGAGCAAGCGTCAAACAAAAACATGGAAAATACTTGTAAAAATAAGAAATAGAGCCTGTTATAGGAAGCTAATAAGATGAAAGAGCGGTTGTTTGTTGGATCCGAGCTAGCACTCTGTTAGGAGGACGATTGTACTCCAACTTCACTTCAGGAAGCGTCCACGTCGAGTCCAATTTTGACTTGACATCCACTACTGAGTCCGCTATTGATTTCACTAAGTGTCACTTGTGTCTCGTGGTACTACGACATGGTACTAGAGTTAAGTTGCAACCTGGTTTGCCCGAGCCCCGCTGCCGTGGCCTACAGCTCTATGCACACTGTAGTAGTTGTGATGTATTTTGAGGCATGTCGATACCAAAGAATGTGCTACTTTTATTCAATAATTTGAGGAACTGCCTTCACATTCAGGAGCAATGTCGTCTTAGTTGTCGACCTGCGCCGCTGCTCCTCACGGGTTGCTTTCGGCTAAATTTGAACATTTTTGTTGAAATTCACCTGTCGCAGCTGGTGATTCATCTATGTTATGATCTCTTCATCACAAAAATTTGCTGTTGCAGTTAGCGATAGGTAGCGTTAAATTTTTTTTCTTCATTTTATGCTTCACTTGCTGGGCTTAACATTGTATCCACCTCATGTTGTGATGAGTAGAATCCAACATCACATAAGCCTCCAGTCTACCAGAGAATATGTGTATCATTAATTACCACCTGGGTCGAATCGACCCATTATCTTTCTTATGATTAATTCCCGTGCATACGACCACTATTTCATACTGCAACTAAAGTCACGGGAAATCAACTGAATCTAGTGACCAAAAGTAGGAAGGAGCAGCAGCTGGAGAAACTGAAATGAGCGTATTTGACCCGCTTGGTAGACAGAGGGCTAACCAAATATCACATTAATCAAACAGCACAAATACACGACGCACCCACACCATGCTTCGCGTTCACAAGGCTTCGCGTTGAGCTAGCGTCGCACTTGCTCATCAAACATGAACCTCACTCGCGCTTGTTGTGTCGTGCACACATTAGAGCCGATGCCAAACTGGCCCGACTGTTGTGGCTGTGTTACGCGCGGCAAAATTATTTCGGTCTTCAATCTAGTTCCTGAAGTTCATTTGTGGGGACTTGTGGGAAGAAACAACCATTACTTCTGGGTCCTTCGGGAAAATTCTTTGACCACTCTTCTTGGATTGTTTTTAAAGTTGTCTCACGCTCCGCATTTTTTGTGAGAACTTACACTGCTCTATGTACCTAAACCAAGCATCTTCCAGTGGACGTACCTATCTGAACTTGTAATTTATCTACTCCCATCTTCATGCTCTGCGTACATATGTGCATACAAACGTATATACATATATCTAATAAATTAAGCAGTTGTGTTAAGGGAAGCTGTGTAGCCTCCTCAGGACAATAGCTAATATGTAAATGTGATCTAATGTGTAGAGAAGTCAGTGTTATGCGACATGATCACACCCGGCGGCTGTGCGTGTGAGGCGTCCCCGCCTCATGCCAGTTTAGGTTGGCTTCCTTGAAACGTGTGTCAAGCAGGCATTTATCAGAGCCCTTGCAGAGAATGACTTTATGTCCTACCTCAGGGGAGTTTACGACTTATGTCTTGGTACGCGTGATCAGGGAAATGCCAACTTTTATAAGGTCTATTCATGGAGGGTCACCCAGAAGAGGTTCTTGACGAAAGTTTGATGTGTGTATAACTCACGTGGTGCCGCGCGGGTTTGGTTCTGTCGACAACGGTGCGTGTATGTATCATACAAGTGTACAGTCGGGCGTCTCTTAATACTCGTGCAATCATAATACTAAGGTGTGAATATAGAGTGGACTCATTCTTGTCGGCAGAGTTCTGAATTTATTTTTGTGCTTCACTTCACTTCAATCATCGTTTTTCGGACGTCGCTCTTAACCATCTACGAACCTGCCTCTCAGCTGCGCTCGTACAAGAGACTGATAGGTAACCTGAACTCATCGAAAACTTATTCCCTTGTGCAATCACACTATGTCAGTAGGCATCCCGTTTCCTGCTGAATTTCGCATCTGCCCTGGCCTTACAGGGGTCCTTCATTCATGCCGCCATTCGTAGAGTTCACAGTGAAATAAACCGATCCTCATCGGGCCAATCTATAAGGGAAAACGCGATCGCTAGATGACCACCTTGTAAACCGTAACGCAATGTAGCATAATTATTTTTCCCATTTTGTTATCAAAAAAGGTCGATGTGTTCAATGAGGAACTGGTGCTCATCATATGTATGTGTATATGCGACTGATGTCTGGTCATCTCCTTATATGGGAGGGACTGGGTCGTAGTTCTCTAATTTTGATTACTTACTTCTTGCATACTTGTCCCTTATTCATGTTTGTCTGTATCAGTAGAATGCCGTGTATTAATGACAAGAAATCTAGTAACGGAATTTACGCAAGATGACAAGCAGTAATTCTTATAATGTACATTCGTTGTTCTGAAGTATTTGACACAAGGTCATTGGATTGAAATTTTTCGTATTCAACTGACCCTTGAAGATGTTCATATTGTCTTTCTCTCGCCTAACATAACATTGTCTTTCTCGTGTCGTAAAATTGCACTTCAATTCAATTAGATTGGAATATATTTTTTGGTATCATTCGCACGAGTTTCGATTAGAAGCAGAAGTTATTCTCAAAATTCAGATTGGAAATATTTTTGTTTTCATCAGCTCGTTTAACTGTTGACTATATTCATGCTCTTAAATTAGTTGATGGTATAAATCTTTGCTGTGGGAAAAATCTGAAAAGTTTTCTTCGAATATCTAGTTATAATTACTTCCGCATGTTCTTCACTCTCATGATAAACTTTTTCTCGACCGTGGCATTTTGCTCAATACTTAGTATCATTTTCAGTTGAGGCTCACTATTGCCTTCGTTTTGTTACACCATCTGCTTCTTCCTTAGCTGTTTAGAGAGTAACAGACGACGTTATTTCTTATCCATTTTCATCTTACTTAGCTATTTAGAGGATAGCAACAGTCATGATTTCTCGTTTATTAGAAGTTCCAGCATCTAAAATGTGTTCTTTTGTTACTTACTGTTCTACTTCTTACTAGTTTTCTGGTACAATATTTGAGGCATTCAAGGCTTACGTTTTCGTCATGCGTGAACGAGAAAAATTTTTGCTTGATGTACTGGAAGAAAACGTGCCGTAAAGCGCGTTTGTCGGAAGTTTTCACGTTTTGAGTTGCTGAATGCAAGTACGCGCTGATTCTAAAAATATGAAAAATGAACGCAAGCAAGATCAAAGAAATAGTGAAAATAAATTTTACCCGTGCTGACGGACTAAAAACAGTCCCTGGAGAAAAACGGAAAAAGATGACTGTGCAGCTAGGAACGAGGGAGAAAATTCATGCAGTGCCAGTTAACTTCGCGTCAAGGTTGCGAATTACTTAAGAAACATATAAACGAGAAAAATTGAGAAGTATTCGCTATCAGGTGGCTGATGAAGACCTTAGTTAACGCGAGCATTTCTGGTGGTGGGGTGGAGCACGCCGAATTCTGTCATCGTAGTTGAGAATTTGCGATTTAGGGTGGAAGCAGATGTTTGTTGAAGAAACTGCGTGAATGTGTCGGCACGTTTCATTTAGGAAGTGTAATTGGACGATCTCGATGAAGAACACGAAGAAAATTGGGCAACAGAAAATATTGATCGCATAGTAGGGTAAAAATTTTTCCTTGCTCAGCTGCTTCCTCGCTTGTATTTATAACAGTCTCCTATACATATCACTTTAAAGTTGATGCGAATGTCACAATTTTAAACTTGTAGAACTTGGAACAAAAACCCTTGAGAGGGGGCGTCGTTCTTGAATAAGCTCTAAAGCACTTGCCCTGGGGTTAGTGCAACATTTATGACGCTATTTATTTAGTGAGAGGCCGTGGAGGTCAAAAACATTAGAGCACCATCTAGCATGGCTGTGCCGCATTTCGACTTTTGGCAACAACAAGGACTCTCAAATGAAGAATAAATTGAAATTTGCGATTAAAGTGGCTACACAATTTTATATGGTTTTACCTCCATTTGAAGGTCATGAAATTCTGTTCATTTATAGCTTTTGTACACAAGTTTGTCGAACTTGCTGGAGAAGGGGATCATTCTGCGTAGTGCATCCCGCCCTTCTTGGTGAGTGAAAACATTTGTATTGATTCTTCACTTGGTAGATGCTACCATCGTTTCTTGTGTATGTGGGAGGTCATGTATGCATTATCTATTCACGGTGTTTTCTCAAAGTTTGGCGACTGTATCGATGTAGAGCTGGGGAATAGCGTCTTGTTCTGTTCAGTTGCTTGAGATTTTCGAAGAACCGTCTCTCCAATTCCAACAATGTCGAAAATAATTTACCATACAATTATAAAAAAATGTTTTTTAATACTATAAAAAAAAGTTGCGACTTAGGAGTTTTATTTCTTGGATATCTAAAACGATAGTGAACAGGTCTAATGGGCATTTTTATTTAAGTATTTTCGTGTCAATATTAAACCAAGAAGGTTCAGTATCATTGTTATTTATTTTTTCCGCAAATTTTCCTCCCAAGTGACAGAACTTTGTTGCTTTGAGCTTATACCCAAATTTGGGTATTTTTCGTATGTTTCTCACGCTGGTCCTATCTCTGCAGTAGTGATATGCACTTTGTATTCTACCAAATATTATACTACAATCCATGCTCGGCAGAGACCTTGTCGATTCCAACTCGTTTTAACCCCTTGTAACCATGACGAAAGTTAATGAAAAAGTGTTGCTTAAGTGGCTGATACTGGCCCCTATGTTCAGGTGTTGTGAGAAACAGTACATGGTAATTTTTCGGGAGTGGTACTTGAGCATAACTGTTTCAAATGTGTGCAGCCCTATGCTCGTGTAGTTAACACCCCCCATCATTTTTTCCATGTCGTGAACAAAACGCTTCGCTGAGTCTCAAAGGGTGTGTGAGTATCCGATCGCGGCGCCGATTTCTGTGGTAAATTTCATCGTCATGCGTGACATCACTTTTACTCCTTCAATTCACCTGGAAAAGTAAACTTTTAATATGGGTAATGAAATGTACTTTTGTGTAATGACCAGAAGTGACCTCAGAAATACAAGTGTGTGCGCTATTTATATAAGAAGGGATGTTTTGTTTTGCATCGGCTCAGCATGGGTCATGAATTTCGTTCCCTGTGGACTCGAATGCCGCGCTTTTCTGAAACCAAGTAGTAGAGATGCTCTTGCAGGTATTCAGTTGTGGACGCATTGATGTTGAATTGCTGCGCTACTCGAGTTGAGTTGGATCCAGCTAGGCACGAAAAACTAACAACGTACTTATGAAAGTGAATTTTGGAACCCACATGGACGGTGAAGGGTTGATGCCAGCCGCACGTCTTTGTACTTCTTCTATGCATATACACGGTGCATGTCGGTCTTTGTGTTTTCCGGCACAGAGGCTGAGCGCACGCAGAATGTGGGCAGATCTTACTCCCGGTCCAAGTCTTGGTGAAAAAGCACCTGGCGTAGTTTTAGTAGTGAAACACAGTCGCCAATTATTTAGTGCGAGGGCGTGGTGTTGAACACAGCGTTAGATAACAAGGCACTACAACCTGTGTTGAGGTCTAGGCCGTGCAATTTGTACTACGATCTACGCAATTCTATTTGATAATTTCTATGCTATTTTCTAGGAAAGCACCAAGATGAGATAGGATGCGGCCGCAACTACGCATAGGATGTCCATCTTTTCATAATAATAATTAAAATAAAACAAAATGATTGTTAAGTAATGTGACCCAATATGCGCATAATTTCAATTTGAGACTTCCAGGCTGTGGAATAGTTTTGATATCGTAACAACTAATGATGTACGGGAAAGTAACACGTGCTATTTTTGCTGACTAAAACCATGTTTAGAGTTACCTTTTATTTTGTTACAGACGCGCCAGGGTTGGAGCGCTTACTTTGATTTTGTATTTATGAGTCTCCGTTATGGGCGAGTGATTCTCACTTGATGAATTAACAATATAGGGCATGTGTAATTAATGTGTGCGAGTCACTCGTGTGGTTATGTTATACTTATCGAGTATAAGCTTTTATCGTATCCGATATTCGGTAACGTTCGGGTCATAGAACGCCGCAGCTTCGTTTGCTTTGAAAATATGCAA
The DNA here is from genome assembly GCA_014899125.1 of Orchestia grillus. NCBI lineage: Eukaryota > Metazoa > Arthropoda > Malacostraca > Amphipoda > Talitridae > Orchestia > Orchestia grillus. The sequence goes on along the minus strand of VOMN01047354.1, from coordinate 54,107 downwards.
ATTTCGCTCCCGTGCGCTGCAACGCGCCGCGCTGAAAGCAGCTTGTGTTAATTTGAAGTGTTACCCGAGAATAACCTCTGCCAATAATTGTCTCGTGAAAAAAAAAATCGTCTCAATTTAATACGTTTGCGCCAGGCAGATGTGCGCCGCTCGAACCTACAAATCAGGTCGGATTTTATTTTGTAGAACTTGAATATGGCACTCCGTAAAGCATAATTGTGAATGACATCAACGAAAAATTCTGACCAACGTCGTATGGCATGTCACCATAACGAATCGCGAGATATTTCTTGGCATTTGAATGGTTCGTGCATTTATTGGCCGCGCTGTCGACGCAGCCCAGCCGCCTGCGCGTTGTGGTTCTGTTTCATCTTAGAATTTGTGGTAATCTCCTCCATTCGGCACGTTGATGCTTCCGCGCGTTCACTGCTGATTTTTCTTCAAATTGGTCATTTTTGCGATAATGTTTAAAACTGTATAGTATCTAAGAACGTGTTCAGTTTTCCCCCGCTGATTAACGATTAATTTCGTAGAAAATTAACGATTGTTTTCCATTTTCTTCGTTGCTCGTGTGACGTACGTACTGTCACTCTGCTTAGGGTTGTTTATGTTGATCAACAGTCCTGTAGTTAGACGCCGCTTGTTGATATTTTGCTCGCTCGGTTGCCATTGACTGATGTATTGCTAGCGCCTCTTTAAGGTAAGGACCTCGACCATGTGAATATGTGTATTAATATTATAGAGTCTTTATACTATGCTGATCCTCCACAAGCTTGGTTTTTATCGCCAATTTCAATCTTTTATTGTTGAGTTTCTTCAGTCTATCTCGTTCTTAGGATCTTCATCTCTGTTGTTTTGGCGACGGTTTGCCTTTGGCTCGTCGCTCAGTCATTATCATGAACAGATGTGTAGGGAGAGCTGTGTAGATGCGCGTGTGCGTGACTGCGTGTGGCGTTATGAGGTCTTCCTGGTAACACAAATGTGCGCGATAGGAACACTATTTATGAAGCTTCTCGTAATGCACGACAATATTCCACATGCTTCTTCGATGTGTTTCAAATTGTTCCAAAATGAGATAACAGAAAAAAACAATTGCCATTGTTTCCGAAATTTCCGCAGTTTATTGAAACCAGTCTCCAGATTTCCATTTTTCAATTACCTGCACTTGATATTTTGTTGAGAGCTCATTAAGCAGGTGGATAGGAGGTTTTTGGATGTGGAAGAGAGAATATGTTTGAAAGAGGTATTTTTAATTTCGTTAACGTGCTCATCTGTTTAGTCTCCTGATTCTGACAATGTTTCATTCAAAACGGGCTGTATATGTTTAGTAGCCAGTTGAAGTCAAAGATAAAGGACTGAGAAAGTTGAATGATGAAAATTTACATGAAAAAAGGCGAATCCAACATGTACTGGTAAGCCTGGAGTTTTTAGCTAATTGACCATATCCATTCGTAGTTAGAACGATGCAGTGTGGTTTTCGTAACTTTAGCTAATTATTCTCTGGAAGTTTCTTATGCTCTTCAAGGCCCTGAGCTCGGTTGAGCCTGTGTCAGTGGAACTGGTTGCGGAAATCACTCCGACTGCGGAGAAAACATTGGAGATTTCATAACGGCTCGGTTTCAGCTCCGTTTGGTCTGCGCGGGAAAAAGCTTCTGGCGTGAGTAGGAAATTCGTCTTACTGAGCAAGGCTTATGGGTTCATTCGTGCTCCCTGGGGTGAGATACTTAAGTCAGAGAGATTGCCTGAACAAAATAAAGACCGATGCTGATTTTGACTCTGTGTTCGACTATGTTTCTGCAAGCACGTGTAGTATTTCCTTGTATTCTCTAATTTGGACTTGTATTTTTGACGAATATTATTTTTAAACAAAATTTTGATAATCGCCAGGACAATCTCCATTCAAAACGCAGTTTGTGTGGGAAAGAACGCTAAAAGTGTACAGACGCTCACTTCATGCAGGCCCATTCTTCCCAGCATCCTGATGCGATTCCACCTTGTGAAACGTCTCCAAGTACGATAAGTATTTCATTTGTGTTCCTACGTGTGCTCTGTGATGCCAGTGTGACTGTGGCTCTGCAGTGATCCCGTTTGTGTAGAGTAGATTTTGATAGTCTCACTCTATTACGTGACCGTATATTTTCCTTTATTAGCTGGTAGCTTTTCTATTGTACATAGTAAAAGCATAAATTATATATCATGTATCTTCCGAAGTTTGTGCCCTCGCTCCTCCTCACTACTGCATTAGTCATTTGTATAAACTGGACGAAGTAAACTCTTGTACAGATCGTATATTCGTCTTAAATTCTTAAATCCTGAATAGCCCCTAAGAGACTGACCAAGGTGGGGACCACGTATGTGCTATATCAGCGATAAGGGTTGAAATTTCAATAGAGGAAGTGGAATAGAGGAAGGTATGTATGGTGTTAGTATTTAATAACTTGAAATTTCATGACACCCAACATGCAGACTCCTTGGTCGGCATACGTACTTCAAAGACCGTGTGCCAATAACTCTAGTACGGAGTTGAGAAATAAAAGCCCAGCTGCGGATAATGATCTGGATGACTAGGTAAGTTAGGTTTACTTCGAAGTGGAGAAGCATCAATGATTTCTAGTTTTAGTATCCTTGCCAACACATTCCTTGCAGTGCCCAACACTTGAACTGGAAGACCATCACTGAAGCGGAGCCATTTAAATAAAAAGTTATTGAACAAGTTTTCACAATATCGCCCTCTGGGTTACAGCCGCACAGAACGTGACTTTATGTACAACTGAAGAAATGTTCAAACGCACGTTTTGCTTTGAGAGACGAGCAGCATAAATTAAAATGTTAGTTAATTCTCCGTTGCACCCTAGCTGATACCGAGTGCAATGCTATCGACCAGAGGAAGACGCGTCGTGGAAACCTCGCAGAGGCCGGTTTCGAAAGAAGAATTCAATCAAATTTAGTCTGGCAACAGTGTTTCGTGCTCTAAGAAAACACTGAATGCGCGCTTCTGCGAAATTCGTTAGCGTGTTTACGGGAATCATTAATTATTTAGGCACGCCTAGAAGAAAACTTGTTGGCCCAGTATGATATGCTATTAACTGACGAATTTATCACGAATGTTATTACTGATCTCTCCAAGGCAAAGTATTATTTCTTGGATTAGTATTTGGTCTCGAGCTTTCGCATCGCTCTTGGTATGGAATCATTTATTTAGTTCTACATCATTTGTTCCAGGGTTTGTACTTCGTTATCTATAGCACATAAGGCTTCTTGAGGACAGTATGATATGAAATCTGTAAGCACAAATCATATCAGTCACGGAGGTCGATCTCGCGAGGTTGTACAGTATATAGCATCGTACTTAGAATACTTCAGTAGGCATGGATACATAGATCAAGGTTAGTAATGGTTACATTCATAATGTTTAACATGGCGAACTTGCAGTAATCATACTTCGCCGGCGTATAAAAGCACAAGTTGAAAGGCAACTGAAAAATATCGTCACAGCTCTAACACAACCGAAAAAGCAACACTCTATGGCAGCCTTTTATCTCACTGAATGCGCAAGGCGAGAAAGTAACTGAAGCTCATACCTCAGAAATAAATTAGGACTCAAAAATTCTTGCATACAAGCTGGGAACAGCGGAAACTCGCAATTTCAAATTTTGGACTTTTCTAACACAGGGTTAATTCAAGTACACAAAAGCAGTCATCAAAAAGAAAAAGCGTCAATGGTACAGCTGCCAAACAACGATAGACACTCATTAAATGAGCTCCCACGAAGTAAAACAAATGTGAGTGCGGCTGGGCGTAAGATGCTTCAAACAGAAAATGAAGAGACACCAGAACAGAACTCGCAAAAAAACCTCTACGTTCATCTCTGAAGACTGATACATCTAAAGACGGAATGATTGGTCTAAAACAGGGTCAAGAGGTCTCAAGACGGCATGATAGACCTCAAGACGGCATGACAAGTCCCAATATTAGAAGCTTTCAAAATTACTAATGAAGAAAGCGCTATTATTTTGTTTCTCATCATAAATCCCGCAGACGCACTAAACATTGGCGTGCCAACATGACTTTCTTTCTAACAGGTATGATTGCACGAATGATAAGAAAAAATTCCCAGCCTTCACTTTTACCCGAGCGATAGGTCAACCTCTTAGTGTTGCACAAATTAGGTACCTAGTTAATTTATATTTTTCGTGAGAAAAATTTATACGTCATAGTAAATGAGCAAATGTAAACAGTAGAGCAGGAGATGCTACAGTGGACTCGCAAGTTCTTTCTAGAACGCCATCCATTGACTTGGCAGCCTCGTCTCAAATATTTCTTAAAGATTTCATAGGTTCAGTTGAGATGAGTTTCGACGACTTTTTACCTAATTCAAAGGCCGATACTACGGAGCTGTTGCATGACTAAATCAACTGCAGAATGTCAAGAGGTCCAGCCTACGTGGAATAAATTGAGTTTACCTTCGGTACGAAGAAAGAATATGTAAACTATGCTCCTGAAAGTTATAAAAATAAAAATATGTTTGTCTAAATCGTTTTCAACGAGCATGCCAAGCAGAAACTGAACATAACAATACTGTACACTACAGACTTCCTTGGGTTCTTCAAGTAGTACGCAAGCAGAACCCTAATTTATAAATAGGCACTTGCATTGGCACGAAAAATAAAAAATAAATGATTGACTTTTCTCCGCGCACTAACCTATTTTATTGGCTGCTGGAAATTCAATTCGACTTTTCTCTCAAACAGATCAGCTTCATCGCAGTTGAATACTCGCAAGTAACAAACCCTTCGGATTCCGCGTACTTTTCGAATTGCATCGCATGCTTCTTAGCTCCTTAATCAGTACTAGTCTATGCCGCAACACAAAGTTTTCCAATTCACTTCATAAAATTATCAAACCATACAGGGCCGGTTTCATACTCCAGTGTATTGAAAGTACTATCTTTCCAAAAGTCAGCTTATAGCAGCCTGATCTTTTAACACACAACTAAAACACAGTATGACCAATTTTTTCAGAGATATAAATAAAGAACAATCTACCTAAACACACGGCGTGAACGACCAGGCAAATGTCTAGCATATGGGCAAGTTTTTGCCGCTCGAAAAAGTCCGTCATCCGGAATGTTTCTTATCTCGGCTTGCACTGTAATTTTTTTTACCAGAATTCAAATGCAACTAATAATTCTCGCCCACTCGTCACAACGTCGCAAGCCTTTAGTAATTTTAAGTAAGACCAAGTAAGAACTTAAGAACATTACTACTTGCAGGAATACTACATTTCTTAGAGTTCAAGGGGTTAATTCTTAAATTGTATTTTGTGGGATTTCCTCTATTACTGTTGAAATGCCCTAATATTATTGGTATCATTGTTTCGCTCAAAGGCAGAAATATTTTAGAAACAAAAGCTAGCCAAAATAAAGGGTTACAAGCGAACTAACTGCTCAAACTCGGCATTGCACTAAACCTTCTCAGTGCAAAGATCTACTACCACCAGTTTTCCCAAATGAACTTTTATGAAATATCTCTGTGCGAATCTGTCTTTCAGAAAAGCTCCGTTAATGTTCATTATGCCATAGTTATTGATTAAAATGAACTCGGAACTAACTGGCAGTCCGACCAGACCAAAGCGCGCTGAAAAATGCATTCAAGTTCACTTCCAGATGAACTTGAGACCAGAGTAGTATTGCTGGCCTTAGTGCGGGCGCAATTCTGCCAATCTGCACTTGACAACGGCGATTATCTCGAATGTAAGAGCTCTCGGTTTGACAGAGTTCATCATGCAGTTTGAACTCAGGTTCCCCGTTTCTGACTTGCGAAGCAAACGGCGATGCTTAAAACAGAACTATGTTGAAATTACATCCCTTCCATTGGTTAAACAATTAACTAATAGTTATCCTATTGCTTAACACGTTGACTCCGATTCTCCACACAGGTAAAATTACATGCCGACAAATATCGCTACTGTGAATTCAAAAAATAAGGATTTCGGTTTCACAAATTTGGTTACTCAATTAATTTTCTTTCTAATCAGAACTAACTTATTCGATTGATGAACACAAATTTGAAGAAAACTCGAAAATTTATATTTACACATGATAGTGCTTTGGTTACATTAGGTTAGGTTAGATGATCGCGTGTACCATATATGTCCCACTTCGGAGTCAACGTGTTAAATACTTTACCTAATAGCTCTTCCATTAGTTCGATATTTTAAGTGTCCCAATGACGTAACCGCTGTGGTGAGAAGTAATTTCTGAATATCTCATTTCACTGGTTGGGAGTGCACAATAGAAAGTATCTCCTTTAGCAGGATATCCGCGATGGAAGTTTTCGTCCACCCGAGTTGCTCAACAGATAAAATCGAGTCTCCTGAGCTGCCAGCGCGTATTCTACAAAATACAGCGATAGACTGTCGACTGTCTACAATAAACAACACAATGCATTTTCACCTACACATATTACAAATCCTAAACCGAAAACTTTCCTCTGGGCTTAAAGGGTGGGTTAAGTTGAAGTTAAGTTACGGTGTGAAAAGAGAACACTTCTCTTAAAAGTTATCAATGTCAGTTCAAATCAAAAGTAAACGTTCTCCGACTTTGCTTTAAACAGCGCCGTCGGACCGATGGCGAGTAGTAAAAAGACTAGTTTTGTCCGTCGCCTCCTTCGCTGGATCCTTCTAAACGTAGTTCAACAACGGGATAAACAAATGGGTACGAGTATGGACATTGGAACAGCATAAAAAACTGCTGCCACGGTTCAGAACACTTAATCGTAGCTAAATGAACACACTATTATTGGTTCGTACACAGTATCAGGATTACTGCTCTATAATATACCTGGGTTGCAAAAAACAACTAACACAATATGGATATATAAAGAACAGATTACAGTTCCACTCCTCCTGAATAAGAACGAAGCTTTGTTATTCGATATAATATTAATAGTTAAAGCAGCGTTTATACAAAATTAAAAGCTAATTGTTTTGTAATGAGATTCCGAGCATCACGATAAGTAGCCCAGCTTTAGCAACCGCTGCTGAAGTTGCAACCTTTGCTGAAGAAAGTTTCAACTTGTGAGTGAGAAATGACAGATGATCCGTGTTCAAGATCAAAACATTTGAAGATGCACATAAAAAACAGATGATTCCGGAATGGCTTAACTAGACAACATTCAATCCCGTTTTAAAATTGAGCCGAAATGATAATTCAACTGATATTTTGGGTGCCAAAGCTATTAAGAGTTAGTACATTGAGTTTTATTAGTTTGCTGAAAGCAATCGTATTCCTGGCAGTGAGGATCGAGAGAAACAGGATTGCGTCTCGACAAACGTGCCCCGTACTCTAAAAATTGATGTTTTCATCAGTTCATTAAACAGTTAGCTAACGTGATTTAAAGATAAGTCCACGGAATAACTTTTGCGCTAAAATCAGAAGGGATTAACACCGAATAAAAGATAATTATGGCTCTCGGAACTCGTATGTCTAAGCATAAACATAAAACGAAACAAACAGCATGTTACTGTAATTTTAGATATAAGCATCTCTTATGTACACGCAACTCGTGTCAACTAGCTTCACTGTCTTCATGAATGTCCGGAGACGAAGAGAACACTTCTACTGAACATTATTCACCAAGTGCAAAGGGCAAAGAACTCCGAAATGCTCAACTCATCGAGTGTTCCAGTCCCGAACCTGTATCAGAATGGGCGATTCGTCATCAGGCAAACCGTCTGCCAATCCCGGTCTCTTTCTTGCCATCTTGGCTTCCTCTTGCATTTGCATCTTTTTTTGTATCATTTGCTGAGAGCGTTCCCGGAATGAAGGAGAGTACAAAAGCGAACTTCCTTCAGTTTTCATGTTGAACGTCGACTGACGTCTCGAGCCATCTAGGTTTTGACCTTTAGCTTTCAAGCTGTTGCTAGAGTAGGTGCCTGAATCGTAGCCGCCGCTGCTGTGTCTGCTGTTCGGAAAGGAAGTTTTATTGTGTAAGTTGGTAATGCTAGAGCTTAGATCATTGCCAGAGCCAGACGATCCTCTCCTGAGAGTGCCCCCAACTCCACCCTCGCGACCAAACGTGAAAACTTTGGGAGGATTGTTTCCAGAAATGGGGGAAGGAGATGAAGAATCTGGTCTCATCAAACGAGGAGGAGAGTCAAGTCTCCTCTTGTTGTCCACAGTATCTTCCCCATCTCCGTGCATGAAATGAAACAGTTCAGGAGCAGTGTTTAGAAGGCCTTCCATAAAACGCGACTTCTTCTCGTCCGTTTGGCTGTTTACTTGGTAGCGTTGTGCGAAGGGGGGGTCAGTCTCTGACCGATCGTACACATCACTCGACAGAAGATTCTCAGAGCTACGAATCTCTGGTCTACGTGTCGAGTTTGAGCGCGCAATCGAGGCTATCAGGTTTGGAGAGCGAAGACTTGAAAGATTCGCCGCAGGCCGTACGTTCAAGCTCTGACTTCTGAGAACATTTTTGTTAAATGAACTGTTATACGTGTCACGAGTCGGCTGATATGAGTCGTCAGAAGTCACATTGAGCATGCTTCCACCTGCATAATTTCTGTCGCCATGCCCATAAACGTACGTTTTCGAAGGTAAAGTGTACGTGCTCTGATGGACCTTCCTTGGCAAAGTCGAACTTACTCTTGCGCTATCTGAATTTTTTTTCCGTGGTTCAAGAGTTTGAGTCCAAGACGAGTTTCGATCGGGTGACGTACTTCTATCAGGAGAAGAATTTAAAAGATCCATGCTTCGGTACTGCTTAGGTTGCTTGCTTTCCATAACGAAAACTGGTGTGATCGTTTTCGTTGTTTTGAAGCGCCGATCAACGACGGGCGATCCTTTCTCTTTGCTAGTTCTCCTAGAGGAATTTTTCTGCTCTTCACTCATGCGACGGTGGGATTTTTCATTTTGACGTCGACTATCGCTCGATCTACGACCATACGAGTCGTCTGGACGATGGTTGCGATCATAATCGTGTTGTCCGTAGTTATCGTGCCGTTCTCCATACCCCGAGTCGTATCGATCGTTGGAATGATCGCGTACGTTGGAAAATCTAGAATCGCTTCGGTGGTTGTAGATTTCGTTCCTCCGGTTCATTTCCAGGTCAGTATGTCTGGTTTTATTGTACGATTCACTACGGGTTCTAGAAGGATTCTTCCTGTCACTGTCGTTGCGCATATCATTTTCATACAATCGGCCATTGGAAGAATTCGTTCTGTTTTGATACGTCGAAAATTTGCCGGAATCTCTGTAGGAGTAATCACTTCTTGTAGGAGTCTCCCTGGTAAAGTTTACGTTGGCGTAAATTGAGTTTGGTCTCGGTTTGTTCGAGGATGTAGGAATTTCAGGTTGCTGCCCGAAGTAGTAAGTTGTCTGCGGACGCGGTCGACGTTTTGTACGAGGAGGAGGTACCGGAGTTTCTGTACTTGGAGGTTCTGAAAACCCGTTACTTGTTTGAGGACGCAAAAATTTATCTGCCATTTTTGCAGAAAAATGAGTGGAACCATTTTTGTCGTTACGATCCGAATAAGGCGTTTCCATTGCACTGTATGGTCGATCGTTCTCTTTTTCCCGAGAATGTTTCGCATCACTATCAATTTTTTCAGAGGATTTCTTGTTTTTACGATTTTTATGCTTATCTTCTTTGTCGCCACCGTCATTTTTGTTCATCCAGTGAGAATCAAAAATCTTCGCAGCACGATTGGCTTTCTTCTTAGAAGAACTTTGCAAGGTGCTGAACAGACCAGAGAGAGGGCGACTTTTAGTTTGACGCGGAGGAGCTGAGGGCTCCGGTGAGCGTGACCGCGATGGCTTCCAAGAATTTTCTTGATTGTCCTCTTCTTCTCGAGGTTCATCCCGCTCAATCGCCGTTGAGTGGAACGATTGCGAGCGACCCACACTGATATTGCGATTTTCACTGGCTTCTGCCTTACTGTACCGATTAGTGACAGCTTCGGGTGGATCATAACGGCCGTTCGACTCGGAAGACTTATAGCGGCCGTTAGGAGTTGGCGACTTGGTAAACCGGTTATTATGCTGCGGCGACTGGTAACGACCGTTCGTCTCGTGCGACTGGTAACGGCTGTTGGTCGCTTCCGTTGGCTGGTAACGGCTGTTGATCGCTTCCGTTGGCTGGTAACGGCTGTTGATCGCTTCGGTTGGCTGGTAACGGCTGTTGATCGCTTCGGTTGGCTGGTAACGGCTGTTGGTCGCTTCAGTTGGCTGGTAACGGCTGTTGGTCGCTTCGGTTGACTGGTAACGGCTGTTGGTCGCTTGGGCTGATTGGTAACGGCTGTTAGTCGTTTGGGCTGGCTGGTAACGGCTGTTGGTCGCTTCAGTTGGCTGGTAACGATCAGTTGAAAATGTCGTGTTGAAAGATTTGGGCGATGTAGGTGACACGGGAGGAGTGAAGGTGCCTGAGCCACTGAAGTTGTACGAGTCGTCCCGGACTCGTCCAGCATTGAACACGTCGCGACTGCTATCGATTTCATCCAAAGTTCTGCCCGTGGAGCGAAGACGCGACCTAGCTTCGCTTATTTGATGGGGCATCGGGGGAGGGGGAGGTCCTGAGAAGCTATTAGTTTTTGGAGGAGAGGGAGCCTTAGGAGTGGAGTTGGTACGCGAAGTGTTATTCGGAGTGGAAGCCAAGGGACCCCACCGCCTCAGCTGGCCCTGAGGCGGGGTGGGTGGAGGAGATGCAGGGTGTGGAGACATCGTGATCAAAATACGGTTTCCTCCTGCTTCCTCTACAGATTCGTGCGATCTGAAATTCAACGAAAGCAAAATTAAGCATTCAATTGCAAAATTTTGGCCTCTTTTTGTTGACATGGTCGTTTCCAAAAGAACTTTATATATTTTTAAAATTTTTATATAACTTTTTTTAAATGTATAACGTCGCAAATTAGGGATTTTGCTCGAACAAACTCAATGCTCTCAGCACTCTGACGGTCAATATATTTTCAGTCAAGCACGAATTTCTTCGAAAAGTCCTCTTCAGAGAACAGGCATCTGGCCATTTATTTGCGTCCACGACTTGAACTTCGCATTTATCAATTACCGAATAAAACGCGATTTTTGCAAAGGCGCTCTGGAATGCCATTGGGTAATAGAAGATTAATGACATTAATTTAGCATTTTTAAAATTTGATTTCGGATTCTCTTGGTGGCCATTGAGATGTTGCCAGACCTGAAACTTGATAGAATTTTAGCGTATCTTTCAATAATATAATAGGAATATTGCCCATAAGAAAAATAAAAAAAAAGATTTTTTAAAAACGAACAGACAAAAATACCAGCCAAATTAGCAGCAAGCAGCAACTTCGCCAGTATCATTCCTGGAAAAATTTTCCCAACGCAAGAATTAAATAAAAAATGACTAGATAATGCTGACCGCACCTGCCGGAGTCGCTGCCGAAGTGATGTTCGAGCCAGCGAGTCGTCTCGTCCTGTCGCTGGCGCTCCTCCTTCACGTAATCCAAAGGCTTCCTGGTGAGGGCGTCCTCACGAGGGGGCGGCCCTACCCTGTGACGAAGCAAGCTCGCTCCAAGGGTGTCGAGGTTGTCTCCTTCACGATCTTCTTGCACGTCTTCACTCACAACGTGCATGCCCTCCCCAAGCTGCGTGACAGGAGAGAAGGGGCTGAGTATCTAAAGAATCTGGGGCAACAAGGGTTGAGCACCAGAGATTTGGCAACAGGAATACTGTACGGCGAAATGGTACGAAACTGGTGGAACGGATAAATATCTTCAAATAAAATTGGTAAAAAAAATTGCGAAAAAGTTTTTCAGGAGGTAAATTCAAGGAGAAAGAAATACTCATTAGCGAGAATAATGGAAAGTTCAATTTCGTTGAAGAATTCAATAAAATTACTGGTTCTAATTCACAGAAATTGGTACGACCCTCGCCAGACAAAATAGGAATTCTGAAACAATCACCATTTTTAACTCTTTAGCCACGAAATAATTCCGGCAATAAAGCTGCATTTAGCTTCGTACTAAAAACTAGCTGCAGCCTTATGTTATACATACAAAAAGTTGCATTTTGTTTGTGGCGAAAAAATGGCAGCATCCTTATTAGAACGGATTTTTAAATCTATATAGACGATTAGGGGTTAATGAAGCGCTGAGCCTAACACAAAGTCACAAGGGAAACAGGAGTTCCTAGCACCCGCGCCGAACTCTTGACGGTACTACAGACACGTCGTCCTGGGAATGTTGGTCTGATTATTATTTTCTAGTCTACCCACTGATATTTCACCGAAATCATTGGACATCACCCGACGGTGTCGTATGACGTGGAAAAATTTCATAACTCTTCCACAGTGTGTATGTACTCTTCATGTCAATAAAAAGTGGACAAGGATGAAAAATACGGTTGAAAATACAGTCTAATTATGTGATTCGCAATTGAAAAATAGTATTTAGGTTAAATGGCTACAACCATTCATTAACGCATTCCCAGGTCGCAAGATCTTCCGGCCACAGTCACAAGAGGTGAGGGTGATTTTCAGACATGGTTAGATAGTTGTATTTAATAAATCAATATATAATGTTTGGTGGCGGCAAACCGCTTTCAAAGATACGAGGATGTATTGTATCTCAACTGCGTTAAAATTACGAAAAATTTTCATTAAGAAATAATTCCAATTTCATGGAACAACGAAGTTAGCTTTCATGGCGGCGGCAGCGAACGTGCTAGCGGCAAACCCTCCGGGTTAAATGCGTCCGAATTCCATCAGAGGAACGTTCCCGATATTATCATCATAAAACTTAATAATTTATAAAATGTACTAATTTACAAAATTTACTCATTTTTCACATTGAGCAAAAACTAAGTAGGTTAACATTTATATAAGGGTTCGATATATTAGTGTAAAACAAACAGAAGGTAAAACTTTTCTCACGTACGAAAACGGAACACCGATTTTTACAAGTGTCTCATTTTTGGGACGCTAGCAAGTAATAGGTTAACTAACAAACGCCTACCTTAACCCCTTGAGCTAGTGTGCCCCCCCTGGGAACGGCGTAGTACTCCAAGATGTCCTCGTCCTTTGTGTGGACCAGGTGGTGCGCTGCCTTGTGCCCCTCCTCGTGGACGGAGCCGTCGCTCAGGGAGGAACCGCTGTCGGGGGCGGAGCCGTGGTCGTATTGCTCCTGCTGCGTCGTGCGCTGCGTCTCCGTTATGACGTGACCGTCCTGGACACAACACACCAAGTTTCCGTTATGACGTGACCGTCCTGGACACAACACACCAAGTCTCCGTTATGACGTGACCGTCCTGGACACAACACACCAAGCCTCCGTTATGACGTGACCGTCCTGGACACAACAACACACCAAGTCTCCGCTTTGACGTCACCGTCCTGGACACAACAACTAGCTAATTGCATTGTGCGACATTTCACTTCTGTCTCGTTCCTGGGTTAAAACCACAGACTTCGATTTCTTTGTAACTAAACAAAAACAGAAAAAATGTTGTTTTAATGCTACAACTTTGGTATTGTAACCAGGTCAGTGAATTTTCAAATTAAACTAACTTCAATAAAATATTAGTAATAGACTTAACACAGTTAAAATACAAAAGTGTTGTATTATAAGAAATGTGGGCATTTTCCATTATTCTGCAACAAAAGGAGTTACGAAATAACACTTCATTGTCAGGAATAAAAATGACGCTGCAAAGTAGTACTACCCGGAGGCTTAAAGTCATTCAACAGCGAGACCCTATCGGGTGTAAAATGAGTTTCTCAGTATCTTAGTTCATATTACTGTGAGGGAATATAAAAGTTGTTCAAAGTGATAGTGGACTAAGTGAATTTTATTCATGGACCATGTCTGTATGGGATTTGAAGGCCTCAGACAATGATTGTTAGCGCTTACAATGACTAAGGCCTTCAATCCTGTGTCCAACGGCTGAAAGGATATTCCAGTCTCATACTTTGAAAAAGAGTTTATTAGTTCAAAACAACAATTGATAAGATACCCGAGATCCAAAGCATAAAATATGACTAACAGGGTACCTCGATTTCACACGGTTCCTAGGCGTGACACACGCATTGGTCATTTTCCCCAAGAAAAATAGCACCTCTGCAGGAATCGTTAACTGAATGACTGATGGGGCATTACTGTTTTCTCGTACGATCGACAGGGCATCTCGGTTTCATAATACAACTGACCGGGTATCCCTGTTTCCGAGTATGACTGGAAGGACATCTCAGTTTCAAACAACAACTGAAAAGGTATTATTCCCAATTTCGTAATACGACGTGGCCTGAGAGTTTCTTACGATTCCTGAGATACCAGTTTTACAAACTGAATCATGATCAGTTTCACCAGCCCAATCCAAACAGAACACATAATCCTCATTCACAACTTTACCTGCACCCCGTTGGGTAACAGACACTGTTACCGGTATCTCACCTTGACCCTGCTGGTCTCCTTGATATCCTCGGTGTCCACCACCCCCCACTTGCGGTTGGTCTCGTTCACCAATCTGGGCTCCGAAAGCACTACTTCTTTGCCAGCTGCGGCCTTGCGTTCTTTGGCAGCCTGCGACAATAGTGCTACGTTTCCTTTGTAACGCTCAACTTCCTGAAATGTAAAAAACGTAGTCAGTATTCTGGAACATACTGCAAATTTCATAGCTTACAATGTGCATGTGTGAGTCCCATCACACTGGGACACACACACACTGCTAAGACACTGGGGCTTCTGCTGCGCACCGTTAATCCGATCAGTTTGATGCTATGACGAGAATTATTCAGAATTTTGAGATATGATATACGAGGTGTAATACTCGTATATACCTCTTTCGCTAACGAACTCTCCATATTACACGTGGTTCACTTTGTTTTATAAATTATTCCTTGAAGTACTCAAACGGGTTTATTTCTCTCACCGAAGAGATCAAAGATAGTCAAAGTGAACAACTCAATATTGGCGACAAAATTACTGCGTAATATCAAAAATAGTAATTCCAGGGACACTACCCCGAAGAAGACAAGGAAACAATGAACATTACACCGAACAGTTCATTAGATATTTATATCGAACAGTTTATCCACCATTTTCATTCAAAAACTGCGGGCATCACTGGCAGACTTTCCACAGCCTCATTTAAGTGGTGCCACAAGACCGTGAAATTTTGCGAGTACCGATAGATACAGCCGACAAAATAGACATAGGGCGCCCTTCGACCAAATCTTGAGGAGAAGGGAGAAGATCCACAAAAAGGAAGATACTTCATTACAACCTCAATCTGTGAACCCATCCTACAACAAAGGGAGTGAACGAATTTTTGTTATGAGTTGAAAGTTACAGTAACCATTTCATAATGTGCATTATAGATTGATATTAATGACTGTCGCAAAGATTTAAATACTCCAAGATAGATAATTTAAACTAAAATGTTACTCAAAGGAGAATCACACCCGGTTCAAAAAACTTTATCCAAGCATCTTCTACATTAACTGCATATCTTCAAAAAGACCTAATTTCGTCGTGATCATAGCCCCCAAACCGAACGTGGAGTCAATGAGTGGGAGGAACTTCGGCTCTGTCTTCACCAAAATTGGTCTAAAGAGCAAGAAGAGCTTCCTCCAGAACAGGTACACTTGAGACGTCACCCTTTAGGTAAACAAACCAGAGATCGGAGTTCAAAGCTTTGATGTAGAGCTTGAGGGAAGCCACTAGTTTTTATAAAAACCAACACTCAAATCCTAGCTGCACTGCTCAGTATCAAAGTAAAGTGTGAGCTGGAACACTGTCTTGAATGAATACGCAATGGATGCCAAATGTAGCATAGTAACCCTTTATCTTCGGCCATTATACCATAAACATTAGTGTTACCATAACAACTTGCTCAACGATGGTGGGAGACGTGGATCAATTCCAGCCGATTGAAGCCCATATTTCTACTCTAGCTGATTTCTGACTGCAAATTTAATTACGGTTCGGTTACATCTGGGCAAATTCTCTAACAGCACATCCATGCAACTTAATTGTAGTAGTGGATTTAAAATTGAAATTCATCCCATTGAAGGGACAATCCCCTTCAGCGTAGCTCCTAACGGAGAAATATTGTCAAAAAAGAGTGTTGACAAGCACATATCAATGCAACGTACTCAACTTGTGGTAAATATGATTGCATTTCAAACGTGCACGGAGATGAAAGAATCCTAGGAGAACGAACGAATAAATAAATGAACATTGAACTCAAACGGCATCTGAAGAGCTCACCGAACAGCTGTTCAGCATCCAAGTGTACAGTAAATTTTCCTCTTTCTTCGTTTTCTGTTTAACAAAAGCGACCGACGGAGCACCGTCAACAGAACTCGGATGCAAGAGATCAAAGGCAGAAATGATGCAGTTCTGAAAACCGAATGCAGCAAAGAAGTATTTCGTGAAATAAATCGGTAAAGGAACATTGAAATTAAGCACACCGATTACGAGTAACGCAACGAATAAAAGTCCGGTCCCGACGCCATAAAATTGTGTTGTGACGTCAGTTCCAGAAAATAAATCGACGTCATTGCACTACCACAAAAATCAAGACAGTGTCGAGTTGCAAGCCAAAATGCGTATCTCTGAACTTGTAATTAAATTACTCAATATTCACATTCGTCCACGCCTCCGTGAATTGAGGTACAAGGCTAACACGTCGTCCCTCAGCAACAAACCTCCCCTCGGATTTGTTTTTCTTCCGGCAGCCGGAGCTGTGGAGGGCTGCACGTGCAGTTATCAACCCCCTCGGCAAGAAACAAGAAAATCTGAAAACTTAACTCAGAAACTCTGGATATGAAGGCTTTCTGAATGTAGAATAATAGAAAATATTTGAAAAGCCCGATAGTAAAAACATACCCACGTTGTGTATCTCGCTTTGTTGTTGGGAATATAATTCCTTGGGAGTAATATTTAAACTAATTCATGATATCCAAGAAACGTCGAGTATTCTAACAGACAATATTCGTATAAGGAAATTTAACTTGCTTTGGCTCATTCAGATTCAACTCATTTATATAAATTCAAGGTAAAACTAGACTTCACACGAAATGAAAATGGAGGTCCAACGAATGCATGGAGCGATCGACACGTAATGTATCACACCAGAATTTACGCGCAGCCACGCGCTCATTGCGCTAACGCCTCCATATCACACCCACCACGCCACAATTCTACGTGCTACAAGCTGCACACACACTCTGCATCCACGCGCCCACGCGCGTCCAAATAGGCTTCCCACGTGCGGCTACACCTCAGGCACCACCTGTGCCTACGCCCAACGGGAACCCTGTGTAAACTGCAAAACTGGCTCGGTCGCAACAATGCAGGGAGGGTTTCTGAGGTCCAAGTCGCGCCAGGTTGCGGTGTCGGCATGACACTTCGATGCACATGATACTGAGGCTATGCGAGTATAATCAATGTTAAGATAGAACTGACGGCGTCAATGTCAATATGCAAATGCTGGCAAGAATGTCAAGTTAACACTCGTCGTTTCAATGTCAAGTTGACACTCGTTTTAATGTCAAGTTGAGACTAGTCGTTTCAATGTCAAGTTGAGACTAGTCGTTTCAATGTCAAGTTGAGACTAGTCGTTTCAATGTGGAGATAAATAGATGGCTTCAATGCCAAAATGAAAATAGTAAGCTTGTGGATCCGAAAATAAAGTGCTCGAGACATTAACTTTGCCTATAGAGTCGAGAAAATAACTGCCTGCAGAGTCGAGACAATAACTTTGCCTGCAGTGCAAACGTGTACAGAAATTAAAGAATGGTTCAATGGGGAAGTCGATAAGACATATAGCCATCAGAGTAAAATGAACATACTGTTAACAGCGTTACTGCAGCAATAATTTCTTTACGGCCACTTTTGGCTTACACGATGTGACTGGCTGCACTGGTAAAAGCGACTTTTAAGTCATGCGAGACCATCAGATTCAGGCTCAAACGATGCGGTTGGATGGAGTATCCACTCAAGGTAAAAAGGAATAATCAGTTTCAGTATACAATCGACATTGGTTTTTGAATTCTCAATTCGTAGAGCTCAGCTGCAGGCGTTCGGCCTGAGGCGAACTGCCTTCTGTGCATGCCCAAAAATGGCTTACGCAAGCCATAATTCATTGGGGGCTTGACAAACACTCAATATTTACGTGCAACCTCGGACTAAATAAATCACGTTCATCTCGCGAGACCCTGCAGTTCTACCCATGTGTAAGGAAGTGAAGTTTTTTGCTCGTACATTTCTTACAAGAATGCGCTATATCAGACATAGATTGCGAGGAGATGGGGGTAGTTTAAGAGGCCAATGGAACCATGCCCGCTAACGTACTTTGAGTTTTTGATATCTAAATTTACCATGACACCAAGTCTAACTATAATGGCGATATTAGTTTATTAATGCTGCTTTCTTATTAATTACACAATCGTACGTAAATTAACGGCTATCTGGAGTATAAGTTTGACTGGACGGGGGACATATACAGTATACAATGGCGATCACGTGAACGCGGTAAGTATCAAGTTTGAATCACAGCAGGACCTGGATACAGTTTGATGCAAAACATTTTGTTGGGGGAAAGGGGATGGAGATTTTAGTAAGATTACGAAAGAAAAAAGGAATTAAAAAAATGAAGAAGTAACAAGCGCTAAATTGAATTTTTCTTGCAAACCCAATACAGATTCTACATACAATTTGAAATGTGGGGAAAAACTACTGTAAGTTACTGATTTCAGATCCAACATATTCAATATCAAATTCCAGAGTTAAGACTACGTGGATCTTAAATTCCAGAGTTAGGACTACGTTGATCTTAAATTCCAGCGTCAAGACTACGTCGATCTAGAATTCCAGAGTCAAGACTACGTTGATCTCAAATTCCAGAGTCAAGACTACGTGGATCTCAAATTCCAGAGTCAAGACTACGTTGATCTCAAATTCCAGAGTCAAGACTACGTCGATATCAAATTTCAGAGTCAAGACTACGTCGATCTCAAATTTCAGAGTCAAGACTACGTCGATCTCAAATTCAAGAGTCAAGACTACGTCGATCTCAAATTCTATAGTGATGCACTCTAATGTCAAAATGAGACCCTCTAAGGTCGGAATCCGATTTTTGAATTCCATCGGCGGATAGCCAATGCATGACTTTGCTGCCTGGCATGCAGGAGGCACTAAGGCAGACATCATGTGGGAGGTACTCGGCCCNGAGGAAGGAGGGAGGTGTCACCGGCACCTGCTGGGCAAACCAGTTCATTTGTGCTTTTTACACTGAGATAATAACATTCCTCTAGCAGAGATAACGGACTTGGTGGCTAGATTTCTACGAGTTAAGCAAAAATACTTACCCAATTCATATAAATAAGGTTGTTTTTTCAAGCAAACCTATTAATGCATTAAAATTTAGGTATTTAAAATAAAAACTTTTGCTCGTTATTCAACCTTTCCGTGTTCTCCTACAGGGAGTTCACTGAAGTTTACATTCACACACACGTGAGGAAAGGAATGAAGTTTACTTGTTTTTCTAGTTTTGATGGATTTTGATGAAGAGGTCATAAGAATATCGGAGTGCTTGACGTTGACTTAATTCGGTGGATTTGAGCAAACTGAAGGTGGCTTTTTCATTACCTGAGACGGTGAGTCGTCGCATGCCACTCGCAAGACTAGGTCACTCGTCTCGTACAACTCACCCATGAGACGTGGTATGTTTCTAATGTGAGACAGTTACAATCTATGAACAGGGAGTTTGCGTTTCATCCATGGATCTGTCAGCTGTAGGATAAAGAGGCTACTTTCGAGTGTAAGGAGTTCACAATATACAAGATGGAAATTTTATATGAAAAACCGATAATATTTCAGCGAAGTGTTTCTTCGTTTTCAGTGCCATTAAAGACTGCTCAAAATTAGTTTGTTCGTTCGTTAGAGAACCTGAACTTTGTTCATTCGCTGGAGTCTCAATGCGTCATTAAGAATAATTTTGGATAATCTGATAGCATACCGATGATATAAACAAATGAGGTATCATGAATACGAACACGCATTGCCACCTCCTATTAAGCCATCCAGATTGCTCAGAGAAGAACATACCATTTCTTCTAAATAGTTGGCAATCGATCCCGAAGTTGAAGCTACAATTTTAATAATACACTAAAAATATCCGCGCGAGTACAACAGACAGTAAAAATAATGGAAAATACAAAGTAACGTTTTATCGAAAGTATCCAGAGATGTACTGGAAGCACCTACCACTCAACCACCACAATAAGGCAACATAACCACAAGCTGCTGTGCTGAGCACTGCAGTATAAAATTCACGCAAGAAAAAAGACCGAGAAGTCAGACTTGGCTACGAGTTAACGGTTGTTTCATCGGCCAATTTCCAAGAAGCCTCTTGCCTTTTCTGCTCAAACTTTCACTTTCGCTTTGTGCTTCATTACCTACACGGGCAGAAACGGAGCGACCAACGCGAAAAAATTTCAAGACACGATCCAAAGGCAGGGGAGACTCACGATCATCGAGTCGCAACCGATCATAACCAACACGTCAGCGAAACGAAACGTGACTAATGTCTTCGAAGTGACTTTCTACAACTCGTTTCCTTAAGCGAGAAAAGCATAAAAAATAATCACAGTCGTCAGTTTCCTTAAAGTGAGAAACGTATAAACAATATATAATAATCACAATCTTCAGACGATTGCCAGACTGGGAAAATAAATTAATAATTTTCATCTTCGACTGGAAAAACACGCAGCAACTAAACAAGTGAGGGCATATCGGTGTCTGTTTACGCTGATTAAACTTCTGACAGATCATGCTCCCGATGAGCCACTTGGACTTCATCGCATTTGACGACAATACCGAACACTTCTGGCATGTACATTGAGGCTGCACGACAATGTTTTATTTCCAGTACCTCATATTTTGAAACGAGAAAATGTAAAAATAAATTTAACAACATATTACCGTCCGGTGAAAGAGATCCACTTCCAATGTATGTACATTGATGATTCAGAAGCACCTAGAAACCCATTTATGATGCTTGAAATTAATGCATAGCTTTTGTCAAACAATAAAAAGTTTTATACGAAGAGATAGTCACGGCCCAGCAAATAGATTCGCCAGACCATTTTACCGCCGACACATGCACATTTTTGTAGAAATAATATGTCGTAAGATTTTGGATGCCTAGCATACTTAGTAAATTTTTTGCTCTACCCTTCATCTTGCAAGTCAATCTTTAGCAATATGCCCGCTGATATTGTGCAAGGAGCATGAAAATTAAACAACTTGAAGTTGGGTCAACCTCAAACACCCCTGAGACATACAAAATTCCATAACGTTTAAAAATACAACGTAATCCTATAGAAAAATTTAATCCATTTGATTTAACTAATACAAACCAAATCTGGTACATAATATTAAAGCAACTACTTCGCTAATCAACAAAAATTTAAAGGAATTTAATGATTCTAGACGCAACTACAAGACACATTACCGATAAGCATATCAACCAGAGGGGCAGGCAAGGCTGGTCGGAGCGAGAGGCCTCTCCGCGCTCAAGAGGTTTGGAGAGAGAGGGGTCAAGGTTGGGAGTGATCAAGAAGTAGCAATGTATGTGCACAGCTGGAGGAATCTATGGTACTAGTACTTACAAATTTCTTGAATCATGTTCTTCAATGGTCCTGAGGCACGACACAAAGTTCCCGACGTGATCCGAGCAATCGCAAGATCTAAATAAGTTCGTTATAACGGACACAAAATGCTCAAAGCGCCATCTGGCGCTGGAGATGCAGGCAGGAACCGAGCGGGTCAACAATGAACGCAGCCTCCTCAAGTTCATTCATCAGTGCTGCAGCTTCAGTGGCCTCGACTACTTTGTTCCCAATATCGAAGTCCTAAAAATCTGCTGTGGACATAAACTTACAACTCTGAGAAGCAAAATTTTCGCACTAAAGATAAAGAGCACCACTGATAAAAGCGTTGTTGGTTGGGCATGAAAAACTTTTATGGGAGCGCGATTTTTCATCAACCGCTTGCAGCAAGCCGCAGGATTGCTAACAAGCGCGCCTCTTTATTTTGCAGACTTTATGACAAAATAGCTTGCGAAACAGTTAGACTTGAAATTAGGTTTTAAAGACTACACACTCCTTGGGCCAAATACGGGTTCGCAACAGTTGCTACGCCCTCATTAAAATTCTACATGAGCGCTATAAGTAAAGGCGTGATTATCAATTATTATCGACTCAGGCAGATTGTAACCTGAATTTGGACGAGGTTCTACTGAAGCCCCTAGTGATGAAGAGCAGAAGGTCGATCTGTGCAGGCGAACATTAGGAGCGGAGGCTCGAGAGCAGTAACGTCTAAGGACGAGTGTACTGACTTTAACAAATACAAATAATGTTCTTTCATTCATAAGCATGTTTCCTTTATGTCGTACCTCAATTCATGAAATAAAACACATTCAATTTCAGGTTCCTTACACAAAAATATCTCTTACAGTTAAAGCGCACAGCTGTGTCCAATAACGAGGTTTGGAGTACAAAATATTCATAGAAGAATAAACTTAGACAAAACACGAAGCATGCGCTACTATGGACCGGAAGTCCATAATGGTAACCGTTTACACATCCAGCCCAGATTAGAAGAATAGATGAAGTTTAACAATGATTATAATAACGCACTAACTCCATACAAATTCATCATCAAACGGATTTCCATGCATATCAGAATTATTCGTTATCAATCCGTGAATTATAATTTAATGCTTTACTTTTTAGCTCGCATAAATTATTCAAAGTGTACTAGATTGGTGAAACTGAGAAGTAAATAGATACAAAATGAAGTCCAGATTGGCAAAATGTATGTACAGACCAATGAACGAAAGTGCAAAAGAAGGGAACATGAAGATCAATAAAACGATAGGAAGATTGCTAAAACAATGTCCTGTTTATAAAACTGAGTGAAACTGTATGAATGATGTCCAGCATCGCAACATTAAGACGTAGAAGAGCACAAAAAACATGTACACGCTCAAAAAAAGATGCCCAGCCTTGCAACATAAAGACGTAGAAGGGCACAAAAAACATTTAACAGTTCACAGTAAAAACGTCCAGTCTCACAACAATGACTTACAAGTGCACAATAAGACGTCCAGTCTCGCAAGAAAGACGTCCAGCCTCGCAAGAAAGACGTCCAGCCTCGCAAGAAAGACGTCCAGCCTCGCAAAAAAGACGTCCAGCCTCGCAAGAAAGACGTCCAGCCTCGCAAGAAAGACGTCCAGTCTTACAAGAAAGACGTCCATTCCCACAAAAAACACGTCCAGTTTCGCAAGAAAAACGTCTCCACAAGTGCTCGACAAAGACGTACCGGTTCACAAAGGACGTCTATTTTCAGAGCAAAAATACGGTCCGAGCATCGCGGGAAAGTGCAGTGACTCGAGCCTACCTTGCATCTCATGCACTCACAGCAGAATGACACCTCGGGGACGCACGCCGCGACTCTAAAAAAACGTCTGGACTCGTAACATGATGAGTAGGGAAATTTATTCACCACCCTCGAACTCGTATTCGAAGTTGAATTCGTATACTAATTCGAGTTTTGACGCTTATCGCCTCATCAAGTGAGTGATCAGCCAGTAAATTGAAAATCTGAGTTTGAAGTTGACTTAGAAGTGCACTTTCGGAAGCAATGCCTATATGTACAATGGACAGAGAAGGACTGCAACTCAGAAATTTCACTGTGATTTGCATACTTTATTTTTGTATTGTAACCCCAGTGACTGAAACCCCGAGTTTGTAACTTATCTCGGAAAAAAAAATCTTCCTTTTTTTTAAATTTAACGTCGAGCAGAAATAATGATAAAAAATGTGGTAATTAGTTTTTGTTTTATTTTCAGAGAGAGTGATGTAACGATCATCCTTAACTTCAGTAACGAACATGTTGAAATATAAACTTCAGTGACCAACACGTTGTAATATAAACTTCGGTGACCTACATGTTGTAATATAAACTTCAGTGACCAACTTGTTCAAATATGAGCTTCAGTGACCAACATGTTCAAATATAAACTTAGCGACCAACATGTTGGAATATAAACTTAGCGACCAACATGTTGGAATATCAACACACCTCAGTACAGTCATCCCTCGCCCTGAAAGACGGGTGGTTATTCTTCAGCTCCCTCGCCATTGAAGAGGGAAACACACGAAATTCTTTCAAAAAAGTGCCCTGCTAACATTCGTCTTCTGAAGATGACACGCATTGCGTGAGAGCTTAGTTTCAATAATAAAGATTAAGGCTTCAATTGCTGCAACTGACATGGAATTTTTCGATCCCTAAATAAAACAAGAATTTTCCGAAAAATTTACCGAATTAGTTCCATTACAATAGCAAAGCAATGGCGAGATAATCTGGGCGCGAATTGATTCCCTTAAGAAACTTTCGTTAATTTATTTTACTTCTCTCGTATTAAAACAAATTGAAATCTGGAATGGCGTCAAAGAATCGAGCCCTCCCCCCTGCAGAGAAACTATAAGGCTCTCCACGGAGGCATACCAGTACTTCCAACTTCAAAAAAGGAAAAAATCTTGATCGACAATGCTAGTCGAGGGCGGGGTCCAGAAGCTGATGATGCGCACCTAGACTGAGATTAGAAAAAAATTCCCCCCATGAGTAAGCGCTAAAAAAATTGGGCGCGCATGAAGGGCGTTGCTGTTTTGGCACCAGCCTGCGCGAGTAGGCCTGGCAGAACACACCATCTGAGAGACTGCTCTCACTGCCCACACTGCATTTGTCACAAACAATCCGCCGCGCATCAATACTATAAACGAAATCCTGCGTCTCAATGCACAATCGAGTACCAAACTAATTCGCAAATCTTGATTGACGAAACGGTGCTATTATTATTGCTTCGACTAACTTGCTTCTAGAGAAAAACACAGAAATCGTTAAAATATTTGCACACGGTGGTTCCTGAGTACGATACCCTATTGAATTGAAAAATTAATAAAATCACAACCGGTGAAGACATCACGGTAAATTAAAATCCAAGAGGAAATTCCTGTTTTTCTTGTTGAGTCAATCCTACTGACATGACCTTGTTAAAAATCTGAGCAGTTAATTTCGCAGGTTCACTGGAGATCAGCTCAGTGGCGCTGCCCCAAGTACGCTTTAAGAACATCACTGCAGTGATCTGCAAGCAGCCACTGGCCAATCTCTCGCAAATAGAGATTATCTGGCTAAAACTCTCACATGTCAGAAAACTAGCATCTTTGCGAAGAGCTTCAGAAGGCTTAACGCGCAAATTTTTTATAGGGAACCTTACTTATGGTCCAACCTACATAACCACAGTTTTACCTTGAGGCATTCACAGCAATCTGAAGAAGTAATATATCTTCGTTCCATTGAAAAGGCTTCAATTTAGTGTGTTTACATTCAGCAAAACCACTGCAGTCCCTTAAAAGATACAGATATAGTCAGCCAATTAGCATTCAAAAAAAGCCATTGTTATTAAGAAACTATACTCTCAATCGGACATACTCGTGCAGGAAGTCCGACACATCGGCTACACGGGTCAAATTTTGATTATATCAACTGTCATAGAAAACAAGAAACCATAGAATAAATCCCATACCAATGCCGCCAACTCTGTGTGGAGCAACTAAAGTAAAATTTCAAGGCAATAAAAATTGACTGTTAAACAGCACCCACCCATTCATATATGACAACGAAGGAGATATACAGGGTGTTCGGGATAAATTTGAGTTTCTCAAGGAAAAATAAAAAGTGTTTGGCAACATCAAAAATAAATGCACCATAAAGAAATTTTACGGGAAGAGATACTTTAATATTTCCAATAACTTTAACTCGGGAAACTACCATTAGCTTCGATTACTGCCTCGATCTAGCTCCAGAACCTTGAGCAAGCTAATTTTAGTTTCCATAGGAAGGGTCTCAAAAACTGACTTAATTTTGTCTATCATCTGGGATTTTGTCTTACCGGCATGGCGATTAGTATCTTTTTCAACGCGCGCCCCCATACGTAGTAATCCCTTGGTTTCGGGTCAAAAATTGCGACTGATGAAGTCGTAAAAATTAGCCGACAACCATTTCTGACCTTATCCATAGGTGCAGCCGAGTCGAATTCGGCTGCTGTACTTGTGGTCCACCATTGGCAACCCTCGTCACCCAGGGAGGTAACTACAGCATTTAGCAACTTCAAGTAGCCATTTTAACTGACTCCGAGATCCGGTTTGCAAAAATAAAGAAGCATCACATCACCACCACTGAAGACACATTCAAAACTCATATATTGAGGAAATTTGCTCTGTATGACCCGAAGTGTATCGTTTGGGCTTTAAATAAGCATGGCATCTTCTGAGAGTAGTATTTTTTATCCTGGAAAAAAACAGAAAAAATTATCCCTTGTTCATCAGGACGTCTTACTTTGCTCGATTTCTAGTGCCTTTTCTGTGAGCAGCTGACCTCTACGACGCTTGAATGAGTAGTAGAGAAGGCGTCTCAACTGAGTGCCAGTTTCATGGTTGAGGGTGAACACCCAATACAGGTGCCAAAGGCCTCACTCCGATACCAGGGGCCTTCCAACACTTTTTTGCAGATTTTCAATTAATTCCGTTGAAGGAACACACTCAAAACATCTTTCTTCCTACTAGTCACAGTCTTATAGTCTCATCCACCGCTATTTTCCGATTCAAGCCTGATTTTTTTACAATGTTCGAGGAGCGCTGAGCAGCATTCACAAGTTCATTAATTTATGACAGGCGCGGCGCGGACCATTATGATACAGGTTATTCTCTTTCAATTTTTAGGTGATTTCCAGTCGGCCAATCTCTTTTCCATCACATTTATGAATGAACTAGGAACAAGTTTTTAAATGACGCGTAGTAGGAGTAAATATCTGTAATCAACCTGAAAAAGCAAGACATTGAATTGCTGTCAAATTTCTCTCAACACCCTGTACATCGTAGGTTCATTCATGACATCGTCTTAGGTTTTTTCGAGTGTAATGACGATGTATTGCGGATGTAAACAAATGTGCAAAATATCTTTCAGAGCTGAATCACAGACTATCCTGCAGACCGAGGAGGAAAGCAGAACTGTAGGATCCTTCGCTAAAACTGGACAGAGCATCATTCAGAACAGAGACACCAATTCTATCAGGATGTGACAACACTTCCAGATTATTACTCGCGGATTAACAGGCTATATGATTTAACCGTTATTTGGTTACACACAAGTAGGGCTTACCTGAGCACCACATGCGAGATGTTGGACAAAAGTCCTGAGCTATTGCACTCACACACAAAATGAAACATGACAAGCATTGCAAGTTAATTTAGAAAAGCTGACCTAATCCATGACAGTAAGCTTTATTCATTTTCATGCCAAGAAACTTTCTCAAAATCTGAGGAGCCTCAACCAGGAGAGTATTTCTAACTGGACTGCCTTCGTTAATTGTTAACAATCTATGTACGGATGAATTCTTGAATTTGATTTCAATGAAAGAATTTCATCAAAAAATACCTCACATTTCATGAGCAATGACCGACAACTATACTACAAAGTCAAGCAAGGTGAAAAATACAGGTAAAGAATATGTAAATGCTCTATAAATTTTCATCTCATTCATAATAGTTGACTGAAGAATGAGTGAATAATAAAATTGAAGTTGTTCCTCATCGGTACACTCAACTGTCAGGCTAATGACTAGGAAGGTACCTTCAACCAGCCTAAGGTAGGATCGACACATTTACTGCCACCATGAAACTCGGTTTCGGAGTTTCATGGCACCGTAATTATTATTCCACAAAAGCACTTTAATTGTAATTTCCCTCATTATAATGATTCTGCGAGTGGAAGAACTTCTGGCATGTACGTAATCACAGAAAACGCACATAGGCATCAGTTGCATAAGTTGATGAGTCAAAACAAGCTACATACCAATTGAATAATATCTCAAACAAAATAGAATCAAAAAGCAGCGAACGTATTAAGAGGGACTGGATAGATTCGTCCTTCAGCTACTAGCAGAAATTACAGCCGTAGTACATTAAAAAATC
This sequence comes from Orchestia grillus, assembly GCA_014899125.1. Taxonomy (NCBI): domain Eukaryota; kingdom Metazoa; phylum Arthropoda; class Malacostraca; order Amphipoda; family Talitridae; genus Orchestia; species Orchestia grillus. The sequence continues at coordinate 26,031 of VOMN01047354.1, read as the reverse complement.
CTTCAAAATGCCGCCAGTGATCATGCGACATTTCACAGTAATCGGTCAAGAAGACGCGTCCCACCCCAGCTGCGACGCCGAGCACTTTGATCGTTGGGTTTTGAATTGCACTTTAAAACTACTTCACGTCACAAGATAGACATCACGCAAACAATTTCTTAGCAATATCTAAAATTGGGAGAAAGACAGGAGGTCTAATTTCCGAAGTGATGTACTTACCTTTCAGCAAAACCAATGAATTTCAACTCGACTGGAAATAGTCAATATGACTATTTTCTCTCGCCATCTATAAAACTGTAACTCAACCAAAACCCCGACACATACGACTTATCATTCCATCGCGTGACACCACTCCGTTTACAGAAATTCACCAGAGTGGATGTTCAGATTCGTCTCACCCTCCGAAGCGGCAAAACACATTTTTCACCTCCGCCAAAAGATAGCGAGCTAAACTCTGCAAGTTGAGAGATAGTTAAGCAATCACTTCTACTACTACTTCTATTACTACTTCTACTACTACCTTTTTCTACTACCACCACCACCACCATCACTGAACTCGGCAAGCGCGCCTCCCACCGCAGGTAGATTGGGCTGGCAGTGCGACCAGGTGGTCGGCTCCGAGCGATGTCGCGACGGCTTGCCCACAGAAGGCACATATATAACGAGGGCCAAGGCTGCTTCATGCAGAGCTGCACTCGAGGCATTTTCAAGGTTCATTTTAAGGCAGTGGCACTTGAAAAAGCTCATTGCAGCACAGGCACATGTAACATAACGAAGCTGTACTTTTCGAATCCAGCAGTGCTTCAATTGATAAAAATGAGCCTCACTTCTAGATAACCCTTCGTTATAGGTTTCTAGTTCCTGGCAATTAATTGTGTTTTCTAACTCCCTTTATTGTATAACAGTGGACAATCCTCATTAATTCCAATGAAATATAACTTTTATACTAGTAGTATATTTATTGCTGACGATGTAATGAATAAAGACAAACGTGATTATTCATTGGCCAGACCATGAAAAGTTCTAGCATTGAAGCTATTTTTTCTTTTTGTTCACTTAAAACAAAGTGAGAAAGTATGGCTGCAACCCAGCAACAAAAGAAAAATGAAATGAACAGTGTAATCAGCTTCTTAAAGAAATTGCATTTCTGCAACTATTCTAGTATTCATAACGTTGTACGATGCACTGTAAGTGAATGTTATACACAACTCGTGTATTTTAAGCCATAATGAGACAAATAAACGCTCAATGTTCATAGAACCTATTGATACACGTTATAAAACATGTTTTGGTTGGTACACCCTCATCCCAATAACGATTTAATTATTTTTGTTACCAGTCTGAATTCAGACGAGTTCCTTATCCTTATGCAACGATATCGTGCTGTCCTTTGGGTCCATATAATCAAACGATCAAAAATATTTTATGGTAACAACGAATAACATGAAACTAAAACATTCATATTTAAACAAGTTCAACGCATTGAACACAGATACTTTTCGAAATAGGTCTTATATGTACATATACGTATGCGAATTCCATCCTTAGTCATAAAAGTCTGAACGAATGACTAATGTGAAAAAGTAGGACACCGAAAGACTTTCCTCTCAATTTCTTATTCTGACCTTTCGAACTTCAGCCGGAGAAAATTGAACGTGTTTTTCCGGGAAGAAAAGAAAAAATGCTCAAGAAGAAAAGAAACGAGCATTTTTATTTTTGTCAACTAACCTAGGCGAGTTTTTTATTCAATTCCAAATCATGCCCCAAAAAGTGCGATCCACACAATCGCAGCTGTCCCACAGAGATGCAGCGATTGGAACTGCTTTCGAGAACCGCCAATGCCGGACGCTTCGCTCGTACGAACCTGGAGCAGAGCGCGTCATGGCCACATTTCTAATATTCATGAGCGTTCCATTGTTCCATGCACGCCATCCCAACACTGAACATGAGTAAGCTGTACCTTCTATCGTAGCTTTTGTGGTGACGTGCGTAGACTGTGATACTAACGTTTCGTCGAGACCACACGTCTCGATACTAACGTTGTGGTGACGTGTGGTTTGTACGTTTCAAAGTTTCGTTCTACGCAAGTTTTATATGAATTCCTCTTTCACAGAGCAACTTGTCACCATCCGTGTTTTCAATGAACTCCACTTTCGCAGAGCGATTCGTCACCATCCGTGCAAGTAACATTATAAAACAAAGAAAAAATTACTTATTCGATTGTATTCAAATGTACGTGACCAATTCAATAAAAAAATACGTAAACTATATGAAGCAAAATTAGCTAAATTTCGCGTTAGACTCGGGCAACAAGGACGCAGAGTTGTGCGCAAGATTATTTTAATTGTGGAAAGAGAGAATGCGAGTCAATTTATGACGAAATTGAAGCTCAGAATTATAAACAAAAAGCTTCGATTTTTAGGTAAACAAAGGACTGGGAAAAGTAACTATCATTTACTCAGCCTGAAAGAAGTTTAAGAGGATCGATGCCTTACGACAGACTCCATTGCCTAAGTTCTTCTGGCAAAATCGAACCATGACCGTATCAGGTACAACAGAACGCGAGAGTGCTTCTGAGGCCGTCGGCAGTGACCCGTGAGCAGGCAAACTTCGAGAAGCTGAAAGTAAATCTAGATGTCATCTTGAACACGTTCTCTGATGCTGATAACGCCGGGCACCAATATTACGTGAAGTGTGCGGTCGATTTTGCGTGAACGAAATATCTGCAAATTACGCTCATGAAAACTTGCTCCAATTCCTCCGCGTGTTTGACATCTATAGAAAGAACGCAGGACACTTCCTCACAGACATTATGCTGCGTGATTTCACAGTAAAAATCAAGGATTTTTTCTTTCCACAAGAATGAGAGAATATAACATACCGTAGTCAACTTCATAAGTAAAATAGAATAATCTTGAACAAGCGAAAAAAAACGCCGACCAGGATCAATTTTTACGCAATGCAGGCTGTGTTTGCAGCGTGTGGAAAATAATGCAGATCTGCACGTAGTGTTTCATAATCGCAATTACTGTCTGGGAAAATATGAACGAGGGTGAATTTCCCCGCCCTCTTGCGTAATGGGGGACGTTCGTGGAGCAGGGCTGGTCAAGCATTAGATGAGCGAGTTCCTTAGCAAAAACAGTCTCCAACCGGCAATCACGCTTATACGCTCGGGGGAAATGTACACAATAATCACGCAAATTTTGACAAACAAAGATTTTTCAATAATTTTGAAGTAACCAACGTTAACTCACTCAAGATTACTCGTACGTCTTTGATACTCAAATTCATACCGTTTGTCCAAAAATCGTAAACCGTAAAAAACAGATTCACGCATACTGAAGCTTTCTGATGCATTGTTACTGGCTAATTCACCTCAACGGAATGAGATAACATTGCAAGTTTGATCAACACTAAATTGCACGTACAAAAATGAAAAAAAATGTTCAACGTACCAATAGACGCTGAAATATGGACAAAATACACCACAACATAAATGAAAACTAAGCGAGTTTCTTATTTCGAAATCGAAATACGAGGGCACACAATCGAAAATAGAACCATTACGTGTCGCAAAAAAGGAGACAAAAACACGGGTCTCTTGAGCCGAGGCTACCACAGGAAATGACCAAACATCTGGGGTCACTCGAGGGAAACGGGAGGAGGGTTGGTGGCACGGCCAAGAAACCTTCGCGCTTACTCGAGTAGAAAATTCCAGCAAGAACGTGGTCGAGGAAGTCATTGCGTGCCTTCTCCAAAACAGGACGTAGAAGATCTTGGCGTAGTAAAGTCAAAGCCTGATTCAAGTCGCAATGCACCTGGAATTTTGCAGCATTAGAATGCATATTCCCGCCTATATAATGGTTTGAGCAGAGTTCTTTAGGAGAAATGCACTTTTTCCGGAAAGTTGAAAGTGATTGATTGAGCTTCTGGACGTTACACGACATAAGGTCACTCTTGAGGTAGTTATAAGGTCTCTCTACTTACACAGAAGTCGGAAGTGAAGGTTGGGGTAGAGGAGTTCTCATCCGTGTAGAGGAGGAAGTAGCTACAGCACCGCTCAACCGCAACGACAGATACCCAACTAGTAATCCAAATTTATTGTCTACTAACATTTATGGAGCACTAGCTTGAACGGAAGAGTTCGTAGTTCGTTTAGATGTTGATGGAGAAGGTAACAATGTTTAGTCACTGAATTGAGCGACACTTCGAAGTACGGGCAAATCTAAATGAGCGCCGAAATCTTTTACACCATTGTATTGAATATGATGACTGTCGTAATTACTTAAAATTACCCGTGGGACAATTATATTAGTGATCGCAGGTACAATGTTACCGACAGGGCTGTCTACACGCAAACAAGCGTACCAGGTAACAGATGCATTATTTTACCCCTCAATTATTAGTTAGTTAGATTAAAGCTCCCTAGCCATATTTTAACCACTCCATGCTAAATTCAAGGGACTCCACTATATACACGTGATTGAGTAGGCTACAGGGCTTCGGAGTTTGAGTCGAAGGTTCTAAGTACGGACTCCTTAGTCCAGGTTGGCTCATCATTAATACCAATCCATCGGCTTGGAAGAGTTAAACCTCGGAACAGATTTTAGTTGGGGTTTAGAGAATCTTGCATTGTTTCAAATAGTAAACCCCTTTTTGTCTGATCACTGCCCTCTCTGAGGTATAAACTAATCTGCCATTCTTTAATAAGGTAATGCGCACGGAGAAATTGGTGGTATGGTGCTGGAAAACTTGAAGTGAGCATTACTTCTCAGTTGCTGCATGCAGCGCAAATGCTAGAAAATAAACGTCAATGAAAACAATTTTTATTCGCGGTTTCGAAATTTGACTCCTTAAAGATTGAAAGTCAAAGAAAAATTCTGAAATACTGTTACGCAATGCACACCCCAAAAAAATGAATAATGAATTCATCTCATTTCAAGTTAGGTCAGTGTTGTAACAGATGTACTCGAGTTCATCCAGTGGTTACTCAACTTGCGTATGACTGATCCAATTATTTCAGCTGAAATCAATTATTGAGAAGCCCGTGCAATATTATATTCATTGTCACTCACGTAAATATTAATGACCGACGTCGCCCCTAACATCTGGTCGCTCGAATAAGAATCGCCGCGATGACTGATTAGAAGAAAGGGAGCAGAAAGGGTTTACTATTTGAAAAGTTATGTTGTGCGTAAGGAGGGATTATTCAGATATTATTCATATCATATTTTTAAAGTTTTTAAACCGTAACTAACACTAAATGCAGGCATATGCTGTCTATAGCTACAGCTCGTGCACGGAAATGTTCTCAAAAAACGTTCGGAAATCACCAGCATTCGAAATCTTTCAGATAATGCACAAATATACTCTTAAAAAATTACTCAGGAAAAAATATTGGCTTCAGCCTGATCAATTTTGCCCTCTTCACTCAATTTACAGAGTGATTTTCATTCTTTTTCGTTCAATACATAATACTACGAATGAAAGTAAATTCTATTGAAGACAAGGAAAAAATGCTCCATGGCAACTTTTGAACACCAATCAAATTAATCTTCGATAAGTCGTCAAGCCGCACGCAAAGTTGCAAGCTATGATTACGAAAAATGGCGTTCAAGTTATCAATTTAAATTTCACAATTGCTCAGCTAATAAAATAATAAATAGATATTTGGTACAATGGCGTATTGGGTACTTACGACTCACCACATCAATAACTAAGAACCATTACAGACCGTTTACATGCTGGCGTTAGGCCCAGTGAACAACTCGCTGCCATTCTAGTGATGAAAGAGAGACGGTTCTATCCCGTGCGCTCCAGTGTTGGATTTTAACGAGATCGCAGAGTGCTTCCCTTACGAAATGAAGCTTCAACCCCACATTCCTCAACGCAGTCGTTATACGGCATTGGAAAATCAGTTTGTTTCACCGTCCGTCAAGTCTGTTGATATAAAGTGTTGGGTTTCCTTTTCTTCTTTTCGCTAACCTCTCCACTTCGCCAACATTTGTCCCAGGGTCGCCTCCGCCACGAGCTGCAATCGTACTTCCGCGCTGTCGCCACTAGCAGCAATTAACCAAGCCTGGAGGCACGCACCAATGATGGCCACCTGCTACGAGACCATAACTGAATTTACGATGCTTGTACACATTCGTCGCTTCTCTAAAATTTTGTCGCCGGTTTTTCATCAAAGAAATTACACTTCCGTCACGACGTTCCACAAAAAGTGCCGGAACTGAATGTCGATCGAACTGCATTTTCTGGCGATTATTTTTCAATGCTTATGTAGGAATATATTTCAAAAATAAAGACATGAATAATACTTATTTTCTTAGGTTAGATTTTCTTGGGACGTCATCTAATCTGCATTTCGCCATCGCAATATCGTAGCTCAGTGCGCTCAACACCGACCAGGAAATGGACCTCGCCGAGTTCCCAGCTGTCCCGACCCGGCGTTCTTTGCGAGACTCAAGAACGTACCCTCGAAAAGCACACCTGCTTCGTGGATATACCATTGAATTTTTTGGCTTTCTCGATCACAACTTACTCCGTTTAAAAAAAATAATTTCAACTATATATTTAACACGTTCACTTGACGTTTTCTTTTCGAACGCTTCACGTACGTCTCACGTAAACGTGAAAATAAGAGCACGTGTTTTGCGTATTGCACATGAGATGACGCAACAGTTCCCCTTTTTATTGAGTGTATGTGTGGACGGCGCAGGCGCAGTTAGCTCCGTCCGCACTAAATATGCTCTTGCATTTTAACATTTTGTGACGCCGAGATCGCTGTTAACCGACACATCCATTAAAACAAGTTGAAATTATTGGTATTGTAATGCCCGTTTGCGTACTTTTCCAGTTGTACCACTGTTCTAATTGTGCCATAAAAACTGAATTTCAGTATCATTGTAAGAGAGGGCGCCTGTAACTCGAATGAATAGTCAAGAGCTTATAATAGCCAAAATCAACGTATTAACCCTAACACTCATCAAATAATCCAACGCAATTGCTAAAATATATTTTGCGTTACCACAGCGAGTCTCGTCCTACGTTTTGTACTGAAGCGTGAAGACATCGATTAGCTGGAAACGTAACGGCATGGAAGCGAGTTTAATATGCTGACTTTTTACCCTAAACGTTTTCTTCCTTTAAATTAGGCTAAAGTCTAAACCAAGCCTCATGAAACGGGAAGTCGGAGCTGCGAATTTAACCATCTGTGGTTCTGAAAGTCCTGCAACGTCGAAGACGAAGTGTAAGCACACATCAAAGCATGAATTTCGATGAAGACCGAACTGAACATGTCGGTGATTATCATTCGAGCTATTAAGCGACCATGTGGAAGAATTCAAAATATTGCTAGAAACATTTCTTCAGATGTATTTGATCCACCTATTGATCCAAGGCTACGTACAAGGTCCTGAAAGGTTTGACCTACAAATCCAGAGTTCATCAAAAAATCGCACACGAGTGTAGTGCGCACGGCAAGCAAAGTTATTCTTTGAGATCGAAAAATAAGTCCTCCACATTAAGATACTACCATAGCGCACAACCATTACCGTCACGCTAACAGTTAAAACTTTGGTGCGTAAGTACCACAAATAACCCAGGACACTTTGAGAAAAAGTTTAGGACAAAGAGCACAGCTGAAATCGATTTGAATTTGAACACGGTGATTTGAAGGTGGACTATGTTAGCAACGGCAGGACGCAGTGGGGTGGGGGAATTCAGTAGATAAAAAATAAATGTCACTGACCTCTTGCATAAAATTCCTTGTGGGGAGGTTATTATCGGGAGGATATTATCAGGAGGAAAATATTAAAGTAACTTATTCATACTTCACAGAAAATGAAGTTCAATTTCATAGAGTACCTACAGGAATACATGTTAATAATAGTCTCTGCACACAATGATAGTCTCCATCATAACCTCGGCACCGATACTAAAGAGAATGGTGCTTTGAGTGATGAAGCTCGCACGTAATTTACAACTTGATTTTAGGAGTTAAGAAACTGACACGCACCAGCATTCATAGGTTAAAATCTCGAATACGTACAACCCCTAATAGGGAGAAATGTCTGGTTTTATTTATATATTATAGGTGCTAATACGGTAGTGCATCACTGAATTTGCTTAGCCAACAGCAAGACAACAGAAGCACATTTCTCATAGCAATGAAGAGATCTGCTAAAAAAATTTACTGTGAACCTCGTATGTGAAATTGTTTCAACACATCGAACAACAGGACATATTAACTTGATGGGCATCAGGTCTGGTCCTTATTAACGAACGGAAGCGAAATAAAAAACATTCGCAGCGGAAGAAATTCATAATTAATATGCTTGAGCATCATAAAAGTGAAAGTACTGCCAAAACTAACTCCAGTAACAAAATAAAATTAGCATAAATGATTCGCTAGACCTTCACACATCCGCTAGGCACAGTTGATCCCGCAGCTCGTAGAGAGCATAAAAATGGCCAAGTTCCTCATCGCCGCTAGTCTGAGGAATGCAGCAGTTCAATATGGCTATCCGAGACGTGTAATTTGGGTCCGACAAATACAGGTCAGTTTTTCTACGCTGCACATAGACAGGCCGGAGTTCGCTACGCGAAAGAGATTTACTTTTTTACATAGTACAAGCTGCACAAGTTATGATAAAATATATTTGAATTGCATTTCTCAACGATTGAGCATTGCTCGGCGTGTACTTTGTCAAACGAAATTGGAAACGTGAGGATCACCAAGTTCTCACAAAGACAAAAAATCTATTTTCGAAATCTGGAGAACGAGCCTTTTAAATGCAAATGAAGCTAGCCTTGCTAAAAAAAAAGATCTAAAAGACGACGATGTTCTCAAAAACTAGAAGGTTATTTAAAGCATGGTAGCCGGGAGGGATACCATTATTAGAGACTTCGCTTCCAGTATCACTTGAACTGAAATTTGGTCCGTAGAGTTAGCATCTGATTTCATTCCTGGACCGAGCTTGTAATTATTTAGGCGATACATTGCCCACGAGAAGACAACCAGTGTCTCCATGCACCTCTGCCATTTTCGACATCTCATCTCACTGGGACGAGCTACGGAGAACAGACGTATAGACATACATCAGAAATGCCATGCACTCAACACGATACGATCGCGGACACTATTCAACGAAACGAAAATTGCCTGCCTGAGGAAAATTTCACATAAATTTTGTCGGAACCTTCAAATGCTCAAACAAGCACAGCAGCAGCGGAGTCGAAGCAATTGGGAATGTATTGCTCTAACTATGCTCGAGACAAACTGCTGTTCCATATAATTTCAGAATGAAAAAGAATTTATAAAAATCGTACAAACTTGAAGATTTTGAGTTCAATTTTGTTGGAGATCGTGCAATAGATGGTACGAAGCAATATCAAGTCAGTCCCACAAAATGAGTACTGAGAATAATGAAGTTCTGCAAAACCATAATTCACTTGTATATTTACAGAGGTTCTCGACTCATATACTGTAGAATGAAATTCTTTGCTCCCAACAGCCCAGAGAACAACTCAATTAAGTCCATATGGCACGCGGGTTAAATCCTAATCCGAAAATTCTTCAGTTTATGTAGTTCTTCATAATTATTCAGATGAGTTTTTGAAGGGGTTTATAAAATAACAAATGACATCAGATCTCAATAAAATTACTACTAAAGCATCAAAAAAGCAAATTATCACCCATATTTTGAACTTAAAAAGTTTGTGAGACATGTTACAGTGAGAATACTTCCCGAACGCATTTCATTTTATTAAATATCTAGTGCTACACAATTGTGAAAACGCCATCGACCCCCTTGGCTTTTTCAAAATACAGATGTTCTCTGACAAGCTTACATACCCGTACATGTAAACAAAGATTCGAAATAAAACAGTTTTTGCACTCTGTAAAGTCAATGAGCAAGATTTAACAGAGTTTTACCCTTACGCATGCGAACCTAAAGCCATCGTTTACATAAGAACGCAATTATTGAGTGTCTATGCAAGTACAGGACCTAAACTTGCTAGGAAACGTCCTGCGTGTCCCCACCACACCGCACAGCCCCAGCAGGAGTGCCAGGTTGAGAGTGCAGTAAAAGTACCCAGCTGAAGGCCGGGATAGCAATGACCGCACATGGGGGAGCGGCAGTCTTGCAGTGTCACACTCTCGACTCGCATAGGAGAAGCGACGCTTACTGAAGCTTCGAGTAGGGGTGGCAATGCAAGCAGCTGCACACAACTCAAACAAAGATAGGACTCACAGTGCGACTGGAAGGAACGAGTTGGTACCGAGAGTAATTTACGAAGGCACAGAAAGATGCGCACGTATTCATTGAATGTTCCGTGTGGATGAAGCTGCATACTGATTAGTGTCGAGTATTCATCGTATTATTCCTGTATAGATTTACTCGATGAAATGCTACTCACTAGCACAATTTGTTGCTAGAGCAACACGGAATTAAGTGCATTGCCAGAATGTAGCGACTGTTGTGATGAGCATGCAGTACAAGTCAAGTTCGGTCCCAATGTTTAGGACTACATGAAGTAGTCCCAATTAGCTGCTCAACTATTACCTCACAGCAATTATTTTGTCTTAAAATTTGTTTCACCTGAGTGAGGAATATAAGTTTAAACAGACGCAGATCTGTTCAGATGTGCATGATGAAATTAAAGTGTTTCAACGTCCCAAGAACGTAAGGAACTCGCACCGATGAACAAGATCTACGTAAATTTACAAAGGCACAAAATCAAGGCATCTAATTTCGCTCTCTCCCTCTCGAGTACCGTTTGAAAAATCTTAGCCCTAAAGCAAAATCAGAACTGCTATCCTCAGCTAACGAGACCACCGACCCAGACCAAGACTAAGGCTGGATCACGCACACCCAGACCCAGACTAGGGCTGGATCACGCACACCCAGACCCAGACTAGGGCTTGATTACGCACACCCAGACCCAGACCCAGACTAGGGCTGGATCACGCACACCCAGACCAAGACTAGGGCTGGATCACACACACCCAGACCAAGACTAAGGCTGGATCCACACACACACAGACCAAGAGACTAAGGCTGGATCACACACACTCAGACCAAGACTAGGGCTGGATCCACACACACACCCAGACCAAGACTAAGACTGGATCACATACACCCAGACCAAGACTAAGACTGGATCACATACACCCAGACCAAGACTAAGACTGGATCACACAGTTTGCGGCCTCATCTGCGCCTCACAAGACGGCTCTTGCAGCGTCGAGGGGACAGGAGATGATGTACGGTTGCACTGGCAATGACGGCGAGCAGAGATCGAATAATCAGGAAGGTCAACCGTATGAATCACACTCGGCGTTTTTGTACATTAACAGATATATTGGTGTACTTTGTCTTTCTCTCCTAACTTATTGACAAGTCTTCCTGTCAGCTAATTTTACAATTAATGTCAATACCGCCTGGTGAATTAATCTTAATCTAGCGATTCAACTTTCTGATGTGTCTATAAATAAGGGCTTAGAATAACATTCCCGTACGTAACAGTTCAATTTAAAATACTACGCTCATACTACGCTGACGAAGCTCTCCATGACATAAATTCCATCAGTGCATCGCAACAGAAGTACTTTGACTCCGAAGATGTCAGTAATTGTAAGAAAGCGATGATGGATCGACATATTCTAGGCCACACTTAGACGAAAAAAAACATGAAATGCAGAGTAATGGTCTCTTTCCATCATTATTACAGGTAATCTCATCCCAATTCGATCATGGTCGACCACACACATTTTGAGCACCGAATATTACAGTCATAAGTCACCATACGCAAATTGAAAAAAATCAATGTACTTCTTCTATAAATTAAGAATGAATAACATTCGCTTGCATCATTCTGCCAAGGTAATTCGTAAAAACGATCGTTAGATAACAAGTACTTGCGTAGATCACTACCTACACCGCATTGATGTCTCTGCATCAAATTCGAAGCTTGAGCTGTTGTAAAACAGTGATGAGATTTTCTCCCATTTAAAGAGTCTGTTTAGCAGTTGATTAATGAAATCCATAATTATAGTGCATGATGAGCCTCCTTTCAGTCCATAATTCGAAGAACATTGTACTATAAGAAGTCATGCTACAATAAATTACAAAGGAAACGTTCATCTATGACATCGTAGTTCATGTTCTCATCTGGTCATTGATAGCATTATAGCTGAACTGAAATGTAAAGAAACATCGAAATGAGGGTAATTTTGAAAGTTCTGGCTACATTTGCTTCGTTTGACATGAACAAGTCACGAGATGTTGGATAGAAAAGAAAACGCCAGGAAAACTTGGGAAGTTATTGAGCAGATTTCTGACGGTGAAGAGTGCAATAACGAAGATATCGTTAGATTTCCCAGGGCCAAATTTTCTTTTAAAAATGGATGACGTGACTAAGAACTACAAAAAGTTATGCCAGCTTCACGTTTTTACAGCACAACTGCATGTTTATGCGGAGGCTAATGTGCATACGATATTTAGTTTCCAGAGTTGAGCAATTTTCAAGATTACCGAAATTTAGTCGTATCATTTTAACTCGTCATTGACAAACTGGACGAATGAACTCTCCTCCCAATATAATTCTTGGAGAAGATAGCATTCAGAACTGAACAAAACTGTGTGAAAACCTCGCTAAAACGCTCTAGTTTACGTTTCAACATTTCCTTTGTATGAAGTAGAATTCTCATCAATTCTATAGATTAGAGAAATGCAACAAATCTAATGAAAGAAGTAGAATAATAAAATGGATGTGGCCAATTCTAATAATTGCTCACAAAAACATTAAGGGAAGCACGATACATAAGAATTGGTGAGTTTATCCTGGAAAGTATTTTCCCAGACAGCGACAGTTTTCCCAGATGCAGAAATATTTTCATTAATACAAAGAAAATAGTGTACGTCACAGTAGAGTAGCGAAGTAAGTTTATGTAAACGACTATACATGAAGAAACGTCAGACATATCACATAGTTCAACAGAGTATATACTCCCATCTGTATCGTTTCAAGTTAAAACAAATTTTGTAAATGGAGCATTTATACTATAAAAACTGTTGCACCATTAGGAAATTATTCTTTTTTTCAAGAATTAATGAATACTTACTCTAAGTCCCAGCAATTGCCGTATTGTTCAATAATTGCTTGATGATCACTAATGAAATTGTCAACTAATCGACGAAAGGTGTCAAAGTGACCTTAATTGATTGGCTAACAGCCTCGTTTCAAAGCTGCAATGCTACAGATTTTTACAAACTGGCAACTGGTAGGCGAATTTTATGCAGCAAATTTTTTATTTACGAATCCCGAAAAAACTGCAACGATCTCTATCTAAAGCTCTACGTATACATATTCCCACAAGTCAACAACGTGCAGTCGCTACGAATGACTGCAAACTCGCCAAACGTGAGCGTGGGTCGAAGGAGGCCCCCCCTAACACGACGGCCTATAAGGCAACACCGCTACGGCAGCAGGACATCGGCAGGAAGGCCGCCCCAGCAAGGCGTAAGGACCGCTCTGTTTAAGGACTGCTGCGACTGAAGCAGAACTGCGTTTAGGTTCAGTGCTGGTGTTTGTGTTAGTCTCTAATGCTTATTGTTCAGGGGCCTGATCACGTGTTTACAGCGGCGAGCTGCTCCATGCAAGGCATATGGCGGAACCAACGTAACACAGGTAGTTAGCACGAGCACGACTATGATGTTATTTTGTACTTTTATCGTAATCATCAAGTGTTAGGTTGGTAACTCAGAAGTCAGCTTCAATCCTAAATCTACTGTGAATTCCACCATTTTAATCTAACAAGAAATATCTGACGCAAGATCATGTTGGATAACAGCAGTTTTTCGAGGGTATTCTCTAGCCTTCGTTCTAGCGCTATAAATCAGGGTCACGTTGGACGTTTTTCACCAGGTTTATCACCCCGATAAGGACCACATTATTTGGCGCTAAGACTGCAGCGGAGTTTGTACGGGAGAAAATGTTGCAGTTTTAACCACATATACCAGCAATAAGATTGTAGCTAGCTTTGTACGAGAAGCTAGCAGGAGATTTTTGAAACGGTTCAATATCGTACCATTGTTCCTTTCACGGTGAAACTGAATGTTCATGAGCATGGAATTAATTGCGAGAGAAATGGGTTGCTATGTGTCCTCAACGTCTGGGGAGTAGGCGAAAACGGAGGGATGCCGAAGAAGGCAAGACCGAGAAGGTTCGTTTCCATTTACGTATTGCATTAAGGCATGCGAGTTATTCTAGTAAATATCACAACTTTAGTTCACTGCGACTGGTTTCGTTAGGGGGTTATGAATTGAATAAATAGGTCAACATGCTTATTGAATAACTAGCATAAGATAATAAAAATTTACAAGGATAAACTGATGCTCTTCCCTTGTTTCAATTGGATTGTGTTTTTTATGCCAAAGAGTAGTCGAGTGCAAAAATGTTTACAGAGATGAAATGATGTGAATCTGACGCCCTAACCCAAGTTTACTAGCCCTTGCTTCTACTTCTGTGCATTCAATACATTTGCTTAGCTGGCTGTCATTAAGGTAACCTTCGCGTCCTCTAAGGTACCTTGGGGGACACGAAAACCAAGATTGATGGCCTAAATTAATCAGGAGAACCAGACGTGTTCACTGACGTTGATAAAGCGACTTGGATTGATAATAAACTGACGTGGCGCTGACGTCAAATGTTACGGACGAGCGTCAGCGGAATATTTGAACAAAAAAAAATTATGGTTGCTTCAAGAGAAATATGATGGAAATGCAAGGAGGCGGTAATTTCAAATGTATCATAATACAGTTATAAAAATATATTTAAAATAGATACTCAGAAATTCTGTAAGGTTCAAAATACTATGGTACACGCGTGTCCCACCTAACAGTCTCGCATCTCACCATCAAATCAACAAGAAAGTAAATACGAAACGCCGAAAACAAATTTTTTAGTATTACGCATTGAAATCCAGCATTTCAGGGAAAAATAAGAATTAGCAGGCGTTGAACGTAGGTAGAAATTGTATAGCAACATTTTACAGAACACGTGTTTTTTCTGAACATTATTTTCATAAGCTGGGACTTTCAGTTCTATAATAGAGTTTCAGATCTGAAAGTTTTTCAAGAAAAGTTATTCAAGACCTTAAAATAAAGTTTGTAAAATTTCTCATCAAATCTCATGTATTGAATACAATAGTCATTGAGTGGTTCCAACACATTCACGAAGTGCCAGTATGTAAATTCGAACATCTGGAATTCATTACACGGAGAATTCAAACTCTGCGCATTTCCGCTTACCTACTCAAGTGTCACAAAGTGGCCCGACTTTCCCTTACACAATATCCCCAGGTTTGAGCATGCCGTTGAAATAAATCATGTTAAGGAGTGTAGAGTAAATTCGCAGACATGAGGCTATTGTGAATCGAAACAGTCGAAAAAATGTTTTCGGTAAGACCAACTAAATTCGTGTTAGAAGACGCAACATTTATTCGGCGCAAGCGCTTTTACTGACTGTCCAATAACAATTCATTCTTCACTCTCGAGCTAGCTTGGCTTATCTGTGACGTCTGAGCTTCAGTTACTTCTGTACGAAAATAACCTATTAAACATAATTGCATCGCTCTCAATAGTTCAACAAATTAATGGTGCAATGATCGCTCCGGCTTGGGCTCCTGCATGATGGAGCTAATGGAACGACAGGATTCACTTCTGAATAAAATAAGTTGAATATTAGTTACAATTCTCCGTCACTCCAGGCTACTCCTGCAACATTTAGACCGCGGTAGTGGCGTACGTGGTCTGCGGATGCTTTGGCGTTTACCATCATGTTACTGTAGTGGAGAGCAGACCCACGAGCTGATAATAAGATTTGTACGAAGGCAACACTTAGGAACATGTACTCGAACGCGTGGGAAGCGAGTGAAGAACATAAAGCGTCAATATTTGTTAGATTAACCGAACTTATTGCGAAGGAGCCATTTCCTAGCACGTTTTCAACACAAAATGAATGTTACCTTACTAACACATTAGGTATCTCAACGACATAAAATAAGAATAAGATAAAGAAGAATAAATGAATAGGGGCACATTTTCCATTCCAAACGATCCAGAAAGTAAAATTTTTCATTTATTTGGACACGTTAATATTTCTTTGACGTTGGTTAATATTTTACTAATTAGATTTGTTTATAAACACCAGAAATCTATTAATTTGCACTAATTTACGGTTAATTCCGGCTAATTAGTAAGTTAGGAGTTTTCTAATCGAACAATGCCTAAAATAAGAAAATTCTTTCAACTATATCAGGCCAAAGCTCACAGCTGTAAAAGATGAATAGTTTATACTGTCCAGTACCGTTCCCATTCAAACGGAGACAGTACTTATACCAATAAAAAGGTCGTAAGTCCTACCTTTTTGGAATGCCAGGCCCTCAATTCTTCAATAGAAATCACTCGTCAAACAAAAATTTTAAAAATTCCGCATCAACTAAAGAAGCTGTCGAACGCAAACCAGGAAAGAAGATTAAAGTCACGCACGCCTCACACTACCCGACCACTCGCCACTGCAGTCAAGCAGCAACTGAATCCCATTGCAAGCTACAGCCGGCCGCTCACTGAGATGCGGTTGTCACATTTTTTTTCTCGTAGGTGCCTGCATTTGAGCACGGCGTGCAAAACGAGGGGCGTATCCAGGATTAAGAATGAACTGGAGGAAGAATCAAAAGAAACTATTCACTTTTTCCAAGATAACTCTTCCAAGACAGGAGTTTTTGGACTGAAGTCATTTAGCAGAATGGGCGTATCCATGATTGAGATTCTACAGACTTGAATGAGATGTCGTGGTTGCAATTGAACACGATTAGTAGAAAGTATTGTCTTTTTATCTCTACACCAACGCGTACGATTCAAAGTGCAAGATATAAAGAATGAGGTAAAAAACAGAAACTAAAAGTATAGCATAAAACACAATCCCTTTTATGTAACAGAATAACAAATATACTTAATGCGACCAAATAATAAAAATGGAAATGTCATAAACACCATTGGAGCTCTAACAGCAAAACAAAGGCATTCGAAATAGTTAACCTCAAAAAACTAAATTTTTAAGAACTAATATTGTCTGCCTAACATCGAAACAAAATACCACACAAAATCATAATGCTTGTTTTCGACCAGTAACATATTGATATACGAGTAATAAATCGATTCGAAAAATACGACTGCTCTGGTAAACGGAACTGAAACAAGACAAACTTAATGCATGTACCTACATATGAATACCTACATAATGCATGTATCTACATTTGAATACCTACATAATGCATGCACCTACATATGAATACCTACATAATGCATGTACCTACATATGAATACTTACATAATGCATGTACCTACATAATGCACGTGCCTACATATGAATACATCTGTCATCTACGACGTTTTAACGCGAGCATTCGTCTTAAAGAAGTATGGTATAAAAATTTAAGTTTCCGGGATTGTAACTTCCCGACCAAGTTTCTTTCCAAGGCGAAATTTTCTAACTTGTTGCCTATTACGATTGGAAGCAGTATAGAATTCGAGAATTTCCAGTTTAACATTATCACCGGAACATCTATAATGACACATAATTTGAGTCAATTGAGGCTTCTTATCAATATTTGGTCCTTACGTATTATCGGGAGGACTTTCGATTTTTACTTTTTTTTTTTTCACAGGGTTTGTTGGTTAGNTTAAAGGTCCTCCCGATAATACGTAAGCACCCAATATTTTATAAATTTATGAATGTGGTGGCGCAAAAGCGAGACAGGGTTTACCTGTAGTACTGATGGTGCTGACTTGGAATAATATGACAGCAATGTGATTAGTTTTGTCGAACTCTTCACGGACATGTTTTGCACTACGTAGCCTCGGTGTTGAATTTTCCTCATTAAATACTTTCATCTAGTCAGATAAATTTCATTTTACCAACGAACGAAAAGCGTCCTCGCAATTTAAGTTCCGTGCTCTCGGTTGCGCATGGAATACTGGACAATGCGCCCGTCGGCAAACTTGTACGGCAAAAGCCATAATGGACGCATTTATCCTCCAAAATTTGCCTTCAAAGCTAAGCATAGTCTCCAAGTGAGCGTTAATTTTCTGCAAGTTGAAGGCGCAGGCAGGCACTTGTTACGGAACCGAAGGGCTCCCTTCCTCAACGCTGCTAAAATAAAATTGCAAGCTAAAAACTTGCCGTGCTTTCGCTACGTTCGCCCGACGGTTCCTGAACCAGTAACTGAAACATGATAATTACGAAAAATGGGCAATACAATCGACTTTAAGTACATGACCTTGCGGAAACGTAAGAGGGAATTACACTAAACTTTGCGCCTTCAAGACTGAGGAGAATCACGATCAAAATCGTTCATGCTAAATGTGCACCATTACGCTACGACAAGCTGCCGGTGAGTGGGGAAAGTTATCAATGCTCCTCGTGAAAATAATATTTAACCCTAAAACGTTAGAATTTAGCTGCTGAATTATGGTAAACATTTTTGGGGGCTCAATAGGTTGACCAGGACTTATGCCCAAAGAATCCTATCCCGTGTATGTTTCATACTCGCTAACGTAAACTTTCGAACATGTAGCAACCCTGCACTTGTACGTACAGATAGATATTCACTCGCGCACAAACAGATACACATACACGCCGACTCAATATATATGCATAGCAATGAAAAAATAATCCCACATGTATATATAAGTATGAATCTATGCATGAACACACACCGCAGCATACGCGCATCATTCATGTTCGCAAACGCATTTGTAGCCAAAAAATCGATTCAGCATTGAAGTTTTGCTTTCCAATAACAATCTTTGAATTGACATCTTTCTGGGTTGCATGAAAGTTTAAACTAAGAGTTTTGACATTGACTGATCACCTTTTATCGTGCGCAGCTTGAAGCAAACCGAATAACTTTCGACCGTTCCACACCGTGACACGTAAGCGATGTAATTTCTTCAACGATGTGTATAGGAGACAACCAAGCTACGGGAAGGTGAAAAAACGCCGTAATGGGTCTCTGTTAAGCACGAAGATCACCAGATCTCCCGCCTGCATAAGTCGTCAGTAGCACCGAGGGTGGAGATTCCGGCTGGGCCGCGTCGTCTCCAGCAGGACCTTAGCACAAACTCAGACGACATCGAGCTCCAACTGAGCGACAAGATCGCGCGTGAGGGCATCTCGACACTTTTCCTAGGGCGATGCTATTTTTTCGCGGGTAAAAAGACCGTTCACGTCGTAGGAGACGCGCAGATGCCCCACATACGTACGAGGCGATGTGAGTTGCGCATCCGTACTGTGATATTCGCAGCTGCGTGTTAACGTAGGTTCTAGTGCAACGCTCCCTGCAATCCCTACACTCCCTGGCAGACGCGGTATGCACCCTGGCAGACGCGGTATGTGCCCTGGCAGACGCGGTATGT